>VUQH01047957.1:16685-68378 GCA_015106775.1 Etroplus canarensis
CAGGCTGTCGTGGGAGCCACGCTCTAAAGTACAGGGACGTCCCTGCCGAATGCCCTTATAGTGACACACAGGAGTAGATTTGCACACACACACACACACATATATATATGTATATATATATATATATATATATATATATATATATATATATACTGTAACTAAAGATGAGCACATGTGCCAGGCCTGTCACTGATGCTTCTCAGTTGCAGCAGCAGTTTCACTTTTCGTTTTTTTTCCCATATACTGAATATAGATCACAGTAATTCCATTTTTTTTTTTTTTTGTATTTGTGTGTGTTTATGCTGGAGTGGTGGTCAGGCCTGGGGCTGACTGGCTGATGCATCATCTACATTATGCAGAATATTAGTGTGTTTACAGTCTGCATGGTGTGTGCGGGTGTGTGCTGAAACCTCTGCTGACAGAGGTTTCAGCATTTAAAATTTTGCGCCACTTGCATGATCCACAAACACACACACACACAACCTATCTATTGGTTGAAGAAAATGTTTCAGCATGACAACTGACCAAATTTTGATTTTATGCCAATTCACTCAAGCAAGCCATTTATGCTGGATGAGTTGAGAGACTTATGAGATTCTACTGGGTATTTTTTCTTTTAAAAAGGCTTCTCTTTTCAGAAATCACAACTAAATATCACAATAGAGGCCATGAATTAAACTTCTACAATAACATTTTTTGCAATATTCATATTTATCATACAAAAAAGCTTTTGTTTGATGCTGCAATCTAATGTTTTTAAATAATTTGAAGTAATCATAAAATAATTTTCAAAATGATTACAGATCGATGCTGAGTTATCACTGTTACTATTCTGACCAAACCTTTATTGATGTGTACGTGAAATATTAACTCTCTCAACCCCTGAGACTTGAGTGATCAGTGAGTCAGTCAAGCCTGGTTTGTTGATACACGACTGTTGAGATGTTGCTCCATTTGTCACTATTTTACAGTAAATGCTCTGTTTCTGGGGCTTTTCATCTGCTCTGGGATGACTAATAGCCTGACTCTAGATGGCTGATAAAGGGAAAGTGTAAATAATCTGCTTGGGAACAGATGATGCTCCCTGTACTGTACCTGCATTGCCCCTCAAGCAGCATTGGTAAACCATTAGGAATAGAGTGTGAAAGTGCCCACTTCGGGAGTGGTGTGAAAAATTTAGCCTTACTTGAGTCATCAATCAACTTACTTGTGCCGAAGCTTCGCCTTTATTAAAGTTGGCTATGTGTGCCACAGTGAGAAATGCAATTTGTTTTTCTTTAGTTAAGTGAACTTTTCAAAGAATTGTTCTCAAGATGACTGACAGGAAAAAAGTTTTGCTTTAACACACGACTACTTCACAGTATACTGAGACTGTATGTTGTCATTAGTAAAACTGAAAACTGAGAAACTGCCAATTCTTCAATTTAGCTATATGATATCAACTGGAGAAAATAACAGCAAATAACAGTACATTTATTGTTTAGTGATAATTGTTTCAATTTTGTTCCAAACACACTGAGTACAAGTGTAAATAGCTTGTTTTAAAAAGTATACTCATTTGAGATCTTTTGCGTTTAGGCAAAAAAAAAAAAATGCATATAGCCATTTACATCTTCAGCAGTGTGCCACACAGCAAAGCACAGCATTTTCACCTTACAGCAAGAAGGTCCTAAGGTCAATTCCACTGGCTAGCTGTGGCTTTTCTGTGTGGGATTTGCATGTTTATCCTGTGCTTGCATGGGTTCTCTCCAGAAACTCTGGCTTACTACCAAAGACATGAATGTGAGGTTACTTTAGTGAATCTTAAGCTACTTTTAGATTCACATTAATGACTGAAATCAACAAAACCAAAACAAAGAAAAACGAGTTTAAAATATAAAACCATACTAATATAAAACTATATTAGATAAATTTAGGCCTGAAGCATGAAGATATTTTAAAGATGATGATGATGATGATGATGCCAGTAGCCTAGGGTTAGGCTTACTGTACTAAGGTTAGGTGCCTGCTATAACGTTAGCTGCTGACAGCTTGCCGTGACAATTTTGATGATTTAAGTTTTAATTTAAGCTAAATGGCTTAAATTGCTTTAAGTTTTTTCCTCGTCTGTCTAAACTTATAACATTAGGCTGAACTGTGTGTATAGTGTGTAGTTTAAGCAGGTAACAGCATTTCTGGTAATGGTTTTGCCCTTCCTGTGTTCAGTTTTGAGGTTATGCATAGATAGTCTTATGTGCCCTGTTCAGTGGCAGTAATGGGGCCCTTTTCTCTCTACAAACTTTAATACAGAGGACACTGAGACATGTCATTGAAGGAAAAGTAGAGGTGCAATTAATTACAGGTTCAGGGTCATGCTATTATGCCTGGTAGTTGATTGGCACAGCCTTCCTGTGACACTTAAATGGAAAGGAGGCATAACTGGAGCTATTTCTCACACCTGTGCTTTTTCTCTTCTAACAAAACAAAATGGACTTTTGTGGAAAGACTTGGGGTGTGCCCCAATAATTAAAATTACCTCCTACCTCCTTTTCCTGAAGGCTTTCCCTTGACCTCGATCAAAAATGTCATGAAGTCGAGGAAATGAGGAAAAGAAGGGCATGGTGCTCAGAGAGTCTCACAGCACTCACACTAGACTCATGTGATGGCATATGTCTGCTAAGTTGGAACTACAACTTCCAGGAGAGGGACTACAAAAGGTGCATCTTACGTCACCCCAACATGTTACCATGTAGTTTCGCATAGGTCATATAAATGAGAACCACTAATGGGAAAAAAAAAAAAAAATTTCATCACACAGGCTGGAATAATAGAAAAAAGGAGCATTTAACCTATAAAATAAATCTTGTTTTCTTGTTCCTTGTTGCTGGACAGATGATCTAGCGTAACTCCTTTCCTTCCTCTTTGTTAAAGCTTTCTACGAGCAAAGTAAAATTCCCTCCATCCATCACCTATCCAATTCAGGGTGGCTGCAGTAGGGGTTGGGGGGAGATGAGCAGGGGTGCCAGCCTGGAGCCTGTTCCAGCAGCCCCAAACTAAAAATTAATCTAATAGTAATCCTAAATGCAGGCAGTACAACAACGAATATAACCAATGCGAACTGAACTGTAAAGAGACGTAAATGCACTTTGATTATTTTAATATAGCTCATAATCTTGATTTAGAGAGTCTATATAAATTTATATTATTCACACACAGCAATAACTTGATATGAAGCAGATTTTATTACAGCAATGTAATGTTCATAGTTCACCCGCTATTTAACACAGCCTGCTATTAAAATTCTAAATATTTTACCAAGTTGGCATGGAATGAAATGTCATTTGTCAGTTTGTTACTTTTGTTGATTGTTTTGATGAATTTAAGGATGGTATTTTTTTTATGGCTGCCGTGCAGATACTTCCAGGTCACTTCACTCATTTAGGAACCTTTCTAAGGGAAAGTGACTATTCAGTTGCACCCCTGTTCTGATTCTCTAAACGCTAAGGAAGGGTGCTTCAGTGCTTCCACTGTTAAATCCTTTAGAAGAGGATACATAACAGCGTCCTTTATGAAAGGAAACGAGATAATTCAGAGTGACCATCATTAACGATAATCAACACAACTGACAAGTGGTTGGGTTTTCTATTTCATGATATAACCTCACATGCAGTCATGAAAACTAAGTGCACGCCATGATGCAGTACCTTGTAGAGCCACCTTTAGCAGAAATAACTTGAAGTAATAATTTTCTGTATGACTTCAGCTGTCTCTCACATTGTTGTGGAATAATTTCGGCCCACTCATTTTTGCCAGTTGCTTCAGTTCATCAAAGTTTGCAGCCATTTGTTTATGCAGAGTTCTTTTCAGGTCTGGACACATTATTTCAGTCAGGTTAAGGTCTGGACTTTGATTGGGCTATTGCAACACCTTGATTTTTTTCTGTTTCAGTTGTTATTTTGTAGATTTGATGCAGTGCTTTGGATCATTGTCTTACAGCATGCACTAATTTGTGCCAGTTGTTATCTGCTGAACAGATGAACTCACATTTCACTCAAGAATATTTTGGTACATGAGTGTGTTGTCAAATCAGTGACTTCAAGGTGCCCAGTACTTGTGGCTTTTAAACAAGCTCAAATTTATCAACCCTCTACCACTGGGCTTTACAGTTGGTATGGGATATTTGTGCTTATATGCAGTGTTTGGTTTTTACCAAACATGATGCTGTTTATTAAAAGCAAACATCTCCAATTTGGTCTCATCTGTCCAGAGGAGATTGTTCCAGAAGTCTTGTGTTTTGTTCAGATCTAGCTTTGTAAGCCACACTGCCATGTTCTTTATGGAGACAGAAGAGGCTTTCTCCTGGCAACCCATCCAAACAAGCCATACTTGTCCAGTCCGGAAGATGAGGCAACAACACTGCTGTCTTCTTTTGGTTGTCGCTCTCTCGGCATGACAGTTTACTCTTTGTGATACTTTTCATGTGATCTTCAAATATTCCTCATATACCTGAGAAAATACCAGTGATGTGACCTGTGTCCAGCTGTTAAAATGCATGTGAATCAAAAGGGCTGTAAAGAATAAGATGCAAAGATGCATAAGAGAGATAATCCCCTTACTGTGAGGCTTCTAGGGTTCAAGTTTTCCTTTAATTTGCCATGCTGTAATACTTGTTCTAGTACATATACATGTTTGCTTGCTGTGTATTCCATCAGCACATTCACAGATGTTTTGGCAGTAGTGAAAAAGTAAATAACTTTCAGTATGTTGTGCTTTAATAACACATTTTTACGCTGCAAGCAGGAGTCTGTGCTTGCAATAATTTTAGTACACTTTACCCTGCCTTCTGTCCTTTAATAAAAGTACTGTCATCAACTTTAAAATGCAACATGCTAACTGAATCTGTTAGAGTCTGAGATGTAGCTCTTGGGTGTTTTGAAATTCCTCTGAGCATTGCATGGTCTGACCTTGGGGTGAATTTGCTGGGGCTCTTCCACTGAATGCTCCAGACCAGCAAGCTGCCGGATCTTTTGCTTTCATAGAGCTGGTAAACACAAGCTGTTGATCCATTAATGAAGTGTGTCTGATAAGCAACACCTAGCTGCTGTTTTTATGCTTTATTCCTATGGAACTTTTTTTTCACATGCTTCTTATCAAGTTGTTGCCTTCTGTTATTCATGAAGGTTGATATTTTAAGAAAAGCTCTATGAATAAATAGTATGAACTTTATAAAAATGATCAACTTGATGATTTTTAGGATTATGATTAATTGATTTTACTTCAGTCACAGAAAGCCTTAATTGGACAGAAGTTGCAGTTTATCGTCTCTCCAGCCTTAAGAAATAATATGAATGGAATAATCTCAATTTGTCAAGAATTTCATTTCATTTTGTAACCTATAGCTTTGGTAATGGCATGATATATTCACTGGTTTTATATGCCTTCTATAAAATGACATAAGAATACATTAGGAATAGTATCAAAGATGTGCTTTTGTGGATTTTGTAGTTTCCTTGAACTCCAGTTACATGAAAGCCAAGGTAAAGTGATGAGGAATTCAGACAGCCCTGCATTTGTTATACAGGTATTGCTGTCTCTCCATTCTGCTGATTATATAGACCACTATCGTAAAGTAAGTTATTTAGTGTCTTTGACTATAAGACATATAATTTTGTTCTTCACAGGTGTCTCTCATCTCGGCTCTCTGATTTTTTCACACTGTAGGATATTAATGCGCTTCACAGAAGCCTAGCGCTTCTACTAGAGATCTGTTATTTCGAGTATCACCTAATTTCTTTTGCTTGGCTTAGTTTCCAATATGGGCTCTGGAGATAAAAGAAAGTTGTCTTCACCAGTATGGACCCTCAAGAGGAGACGGTGGTGTAATTTTTGAAGACAAAAAAGGAATTTTACACATTAATAGTAGCAACGTTAAACCACTTTTAAAAGTAATTCCATCTGCTGTCAGTTTTGATGTGCTGGTAATGAAGAGCTGTCAGGAAGCATTCAAAAACAGTTTTTCAGTAGTTACAAAGGTATGCCATCATCCTGAAAGAGTGACAGTAAAGAAAGATTATAACATCCTCAAATCTTCCTCTCTGATCTTTTCTTCCTTTTGTAGTATATTTTTTTCAAAACCCATCATTGCAATTAAATTTTTTATTCAGTTTTTGTCAGAGAAGATGAGGCAACAACGCTGCAATCTTCCTTTGGTTGTCGCTCTCTCGGCATGGCAGTTTATTCTTTGTGATACTTTTTATGTGCTCTCCGCCAATTCCTCATATACCTGAGGTAGTACTGGTGATGTGACCTCAGTTCAGCTGTTAAAATGCATCTGAATCAAAAGGGCTGTAAAGAATAAGATGCAAAGATGCATAAGAGAGCTATCCAATTCCCTTATTGTAGGGCTTCTAGGGTTCAGGTTTTCCTTTAATTTGTCATGCTGTAATGCATGTTGCAGTACATGTACATGTTTTCTTACTGTGTATTCTATCAAAATGAACACAGGTGTTTTGGTCGTAGTGAAAAATTAAATAACTTTGATTATGTTGTACTTTAATACATTTTGATGCCATAAGCTATGCACACTTTATGCATTCTTTACACTCGTAGGAGTCTGTGCTTGCAATTATTTTAGTAGACTTTACCCTGCCTTTACTAAACTAACATCCCACTTATTTTCAACAAAGCAACTACCTAAAGCTTCTCTGACAGTGTTAGCTCACAAAAGAGAACAGAGAAGGAGGTAGTGTAGGAGGCAGGCAGAGGAGGTGGAACAGTAGAAAGGATCTTTAAAAGCAAGCTGAGCCACCAACTGCTTCTGCACATCTT
Organism: Etroplus canarensis; assembly: GCA_015106775.1. NCBI lineage: Eukaryota > Metazoa > Chordata > Actinopteri > Cichliformes > Cichlidae > Etroplus > Etroplus canarensis. Next base: position 23,493 of record VUQH01047957.1, read on the forward strand.
TTCTCTTATCTTAATAAGTAATGAGGCTGCCACAGGCTGACAATGAAGTATTTTGAAAATAGTTCTAATGTATGACTTTGAAAGGAGTAGCTGGGCATTGATGTATGGCACAAACAGGCTTGAAAACAAGTGAAATATTAATGGGCTGTTTCCCAGGAGTTAATGTGGGATTTACCTGATTGCGCTGGTGAGCAGCAGGGGCTGGGATGAAGGTGCTGGAGCATCAGGACAAATACATGACTGAGGGACAAGTGTGGATGTTTGGATATAGCTGTCAGCAGCCAGATTTATGAAATATATCCATCAACCATATAAATGTATATATTGTTAAGCACAGTAACAAATGTCATATCAAACACATTAAAACATTCTACATGTACAATATACAGTCTTTACTTTTTTTGTTATAATTAAACAAAACCCCAGCTTTTCTTTGTATTATTTCTGTTTTGGAAGGTAGTTCATCTTCTATTTGTTAACCATTAACAGCAGGAATGAACACAATCCATCTCTTGTCCTGTTGCTAATTAATCACCTGAGACTGCTGGATTTACACTTTGTCAAAGCAGCCTATCATATCTTGATACACCACAAGGGAGCAGCAGTGTAAAAGGAAGGGAGCTCAGCAGGTTTTGAGATTATCTCATAATCCTGAAGCACAACTGTGAAATCTGAGTCTCTTTTAGTCAATTTAAGTGGTAATTTTCCAGTGCGATAGACATTGCGCAAAATAATCAGAAAATAAGAGGGAACGAGTTTTTGTTGAGAAGCCAAAAGTTTATGTATTTTTACCTCCCCTCATGTAAAAAGTCAAAAGCTTTATGTCCTCTAGTCCTTTGAATGGATTTCATAATGTGTATGGGAATATGTCCACTATTCAGTTTGTGTGTTAGAAGAGTGCGCATACAGTAACAGTTTAAGTGCTTTACCCCGGAGACGAGACCTAAAACAACACTGACGCACAGAATTAAAAAGTTCCGTTTGAGAGCAGCATTGGCATCCCAGAATGCTTGGAAATGCCATTCAAGCACTGGAAAGGTCAATAGTTAGAATAACTTTTGTTAGAGGAAAAGGAAAACTTGGCTGTATTATCACAAATTGCTTCCAGATTCTTTCTCTCTTGGAGCAAATTATTACCAAAATTGGGTGCAGACACTGTCACCATTTTAGCAGAATCATACATGGCCCTTTGAAGTGTAGAATGAGTGGGCACTCTGCTACATCTGAAACACGGCCCTCTTTATTGTCAATCTTCTTGTTTGCTTTGTTTGTGAAATCAGTGTTCCTCTGAAATTTTATTGCACATGAGATTAAGGAATGTTTTTGATTGATGGAAAATTGCCCAATATTTCAGACAAATAGCTGTCTTTCTATACTTGACTGTGGTTTCTGCACGTGTTGCCTGGAGGAATCATGTTTTTGGCAGACGGCAGAAGCCGATTCAGATCCTCAGATTACCATTTCAGTGATTCATCAACAACAGTTGTGGATGTTCATTATTGTATTCAAAATTAGCAGTGTTGCAGTGGTTTCCATGGCATTAGAAAACATATGTTATGAGTCATAATCTTCTTGTAGATTCCTGGAAAGTTGGATATTACCTAAATCTTTCCCATATTTTTTTTCCAACCAAGACCTTAATGTCATAACCATGTTCAATATGTGGGAAAACATCATACTTTGTTCTTCAAAGTTTGTAACACATTCAATCAAATCTTAGAGGGAATCAGGTTTTACTAATGAAATATAAACCTCGAAACCAGCTTTTGCTCAACATCGTATAATTTCAAATCTCCAACTATAATAATTTGGGTAAATCTTGAACAGCTTTAAAGGAGCTACTGAGCTGTGCATTTTCTCAGCTAATTTTCTTGCATAACAAAGCTGCTCCTGCTGAGCTCTAATCTCTCGGCGATCATCGTGCCATGTTATGATAAAATTTTTTGGGAAGACTACAACAATAAGACCCACACTGTAGAGAAAAGAGAACTCCTTTGATAGAGTGGAGGAACTCTCTCTGCTGTGAATCACTGGCTGATTAGTTTCCTTGTTATGTTTCACAGCATTTGTTGCTTTGGGTATCAGCTCTGAAAACAAGGTCTATTTCTCAGGCTTAACTTCTCTGTTTAGAACCCAAAGTGCCTCGACTGTGTGATGGCTCTTTTATGTTGTGATTGTTCTCTTTGTGACTGGAAGTGTAATGTGGGCTGCTAAGTAAGCCCTTCCTAACAATAGTGCCACTGCTTTAAGCTAGCCTCAAACAGAAGCACAGGGGCAGTTACTGTGACAGGGCGATTTTCTCATCTTATGTCAATCATTGTTCAATGCACACAAAGAAAGCCTTTAGCTCAAAGTTGGCTCCAGTGAGGTCTTACGGTATCTTTTCATGTGGATGTACCGGTGTGCTCATTTTATATTTGGAAGGAAAACATCCACAATTTCATCCAACTTCTATTTCATTGGCAGAGTCATGCTCCCTTATTCCGTCTAATATCCTGTCTGAAGGTCACATTTGCCACACTCTGGCTCTCCTTTCTTCACTCCTCCTGAACAGAGCACCACTGCTGGGTGAAATGAAAAGCAAATATTAATATTTGCTGGTGTTACTCTGGAATGATAAATATGGGCAGCCCAGGGAAGTGTTACCCCATATAATGAGGCCTTTGCTTTCTCTGGAGTTTTTTTTTTGTAAATAATAACGCAGCGTGTACATAAGCATAAAAATGGTGGCTTACAGGGTAAAGTGGTTCATTTTTAAGATTACTAAAAAAGTCCACCTAATTTCAGCTTCAGTTACAAACTTAATACATTAAGCATATTGTTAATACAGGAAGGGGAAAGTGGTTCTGATCCAGTCTTCATTAACTCATACCAATCTGTGTATAAGTAGTTTATCTCCAATATTTTGTTAAACACAGGGACACAATCATATATCTGAGGTACTGCCTATGAGTTTTCGGTGATGTTTCTGTTCATTTAATGCAATTTTTTTCACCAAAGATGGACAACTTTGTACACATGATTTAGAACAGTTGCTTTAAGCTACAATCCCCAGCACTGAAAAGCTGGTTAGTATTGAAGTGTCTTTATGAGAAGCGGGGAGAGCATGCTCTGTAATTTCAGTCCGATGGATGGCCTTCACATCAGTGTTTTCACATTAGAAGCCCAATTACTGTATGAGGAGATGAAAGAGTCTTAGTAAATATGAAATACGTGGTCTGGGGTGACATTAATAGAGTTAACCCAGGGACAGGGTGGGGATCAAAGGGGCCTCAACCATATTAACCAATCTGTCTGTGTCTGCGCAAAAAACAGCTCATCGAAGGTAATGACAGTGTGTGTCATCAAAACAAACCGGCCACTAACACAAGTGTGTGTCCATAGAGCATGGTTACCCATGTTCACTTTTTACTGCAGCTCCTAATAATGTTAATATAAATAGTGCTGAAGAAAAAACACTTAGCAAACCTCCCTTTTCCATTTTTGTGGAGGTTATCTTGTAGAGTGGATGTCTTTAATTATCACTGTGGCATAGGTTGTTTGCCATACCCCCCACCCCCATGCTCCTGACAGGACCTTTGAAATATGGCACGTTTGCTTGTTGGCTTTCTTCAACTTTGCCGTCCAGATTTAAAAGCATATTGGTGCTTATGCACAGAGAGCTATAATGATCCATCATACCATGTGGACGAGAGGGCTGAGTCCTCTGCTCCACATAAATAAGCAGCAATTTGGCCACCTGCTTGGATTCTTTCCATCTCCCCGGAGACCCCCATCTGCCTTTACATTATCAATTACAGTTCAGCCATACCCCAACCCCCGCCCACATGCACAGAGAACCACTGCTATCACTCCTGCATCAAAATAAAGCATTTATCTAAAACTAAATGGCATTTTTATTCTGGTTTCCTACTTATCATAATTGTTTAACTGCACAAAATCCAGCTTGCTATCTGCATGTTCAAATTATCAGATGTATTCGTTTGTTTCTAGTATATAACGGCACGTAACGGCGAGGGGACCAAGCAGTTCAGCAGCACACATTCAGGTGTCAAGTTTACCATTTTAAAAGCATTTGATAGGAATGTGTTTCTTCATATGGCAGTGCCCCCCAGTGGTCAATATGTTTTCTAAGTTAACATCAGGACGGTGTGCCAGGTCTATACACTAAGTTTGGTGTCAGTACATAAAACATGTTTTGCACTAGGATCTTATTTGCTGGTTAATGACCAAGTTCAATAAACTGTAATGGAAAATTCCTTTGTAAGATCTACTTGGTGACATTTTGGTGAGCATTAAAAAAACTGCAAAAGTCAACATTCATCCATCTTCTTCTTGCTATCCAATTTAGGTTTGCTGAGTGGCTGGAGCCTGTCCCAGCTGTAATGGGGCATGAGGTGGAGACAGACAACCATACATGCTAACATTCACACCTACAGCCAATTTAGAATTGCCAGTTAACCTAACATGCATGTCTTTGGACTGTGGGAGGAACTCCACACAGAGGCCCCGGCCAGCAAGTAGATTCAAACCCAGGACGTCCTTGCTGTGAGGTAACAGTGCTAACCACTTTCCACCATCTAGCATTCAACATTTTGATAAAATCCAGGGAAACTTGACATGACAGCTGATATGTCTTGGCCTTGAACAATCAGTTGTCTAAGGCAAACACTTCAACTCTTTATAGGCAGAGTGCATTGCGATACCCCCTAGTGGTCTAACACCAAACATTTTTTGTGTTTCTTCCAAATGTGATTTCTGACTGACATAGTAGAGTGGAGCCATATTTTGCATATTTTGTGAGGCAGTTGTTGGGAAGTAAAACTTGGGAATTTAAACTTTGAGGGAATAATAACTGACAAACTGGATGACTAGAATTAATGGGCGATCAAAGAAAAGGGAAAAAGTCTGCAAATTTTTTTGAATGCCACGTAATTTTGGAACAACATTGCAGTATCATGATCTATTGTTAAAAAAAAACTTTAGTCAGTGGTAGTTCGTAAACATTTCAGACTGCACTACATCTACTGTATAGACATATAACAGCACTCTGCCCAGTTCGCTACACTGAATGAAAGACTGTTTCTAATATTTTCCTTCACTCATACCTATTCATTTCTGATTCTTTCTACTTTCAGTGTGGCACTTTGTGCTACAGATGATCTGGTGAGTCAGCTCCAAAGTGTGGATGTGAGGAGACACCAGCTCAAGAATGAGAAGCACCTTTGTTCTGCGGTTTCCAGGAAAAGTGGTGGGGTTCTCAAGGGGACAGGTATGTGTGGGAAGAGGACCCTTGTCGAGTGCATGGTGCCTCATTAATATGGAGACAGGTGCTCTTTTGATGAGTTCATAAGCAGTTCACCAGCAGCCTGGAAGTAGTGCACTTTACAAGCCTGTTCAAAGATCTTTGACATCTGAGGAGAGCCAGCGAAGCCAATAATCCTACTTTCAGAATGTGAGTCTTTCCTCTGAGATCAATCCCAGATCGAAACATCAAATAGAACGGCTGCTTTTCTCTTTTTAAACCCCCCCTCCTCCCCTTACAAAAATCACTTACTAGATGGTATTAGACAAGCTAGCAAAAGTGTCATTACCGCTGGGAAGAGGGAATGGATAGATTTCCGTCAAATTGTAGAATATTTTCCACTAATTTAAGCCTATAGTTAAGAGTGCAGCATTATTGATAAGACTGTGTTCTGGGTCCAGCGCTGTGCCCAAGGGCCCAGAGGGAAGCAATCCACAGAAGTGGGCTTTCATGTTCATCTATGTACAAGAACAAAGCGAGGATTAAGTCTGGGCCTTTGATCCACAAAGCGGGAGGAGTATTTTTATTTTATTTTTTTACTTATCCCTAGAGAAAGCCCTGTGCTCGGCTGGAGCATTTTCAGGCATGCCATAGCACTGTCGCCTCTGGCACGTCTGCCTATCCCCCACACTGTCCTTTGCCTGGCGTAGGAGAGTGTGGGAAAATTTCTGCTGCTAATAGCAGTAATGGCAGTTCATTACACTGCAGTACTCACAAAATAATATCCTTTTTGCCTTCAGTTATGTACGATAAATCCAGATATGCTTGAGATCATACACACGTGTTAGAGTTTACAGAGTAAAGTCGTTTTGCTCGACAAGCATAAACAGTTTTCCTCATGCACTGCCAGGAAATCAGGTTAATTATTTCTAGTGTCTCTTTTAATTGGAGAGGATGTTTTATTTTGACAACAGACTGGTCAATCTGTTTGTATTGATGCTGTCATTTCTGGAGGCAAGAAAAGTTCTAAGTTAAATTGTAGATATGTTGGGAATCATGTTTCATCCGTCTCTAAGGTTTATAAGTAGATTACCTTTTGTAATTCGTTTTGTTACACCAGTCAATAAGCGTCCAATGCAAATGTGGTTCATTTGTATTTGAATTGATGTCCTGTCCCCATTAACTTATGCCTCTAATGCATTCTGGTACATTAGTAAATAGACCTGCCGGATTAATCATTAGTTCATTGGGATCATTTGCTTTCTTCGTGCTTAATCGAATCTCTGACATTGGTAATAAGGGCAAACTTCACCTGCCTCCATGGACACTCAAAAACAAAGAAGAGTAATTTCAGGAGAATGTTTTAGCAGTTCTTTCTCTTTGTATACAATATTTTTATTTCAGGAAAAATGGCCACTGTGAGAAAATAGCAAACTCAAAATCTAATGAACCTAACCAGTCGTTTTGTTCCCTGCATGTTAAAATGCACGTGGCTGGAAAGTTTGCTGGTTTAATTGGCATTTAGAGTTCTACCTGTTTCACTTGTTTCGATGTACCCTTTCTCCCCGTTAACTCCCTTTCTCACACTGACCCTGATAATTAATGGCTTTTATGTCTTGAGAATAAAACCTCTAAATAGGCTCCTTGCACATTATTTATTTAGTTCTAATTAATTGAAGTATACCTGGATTGAATTCAACAAGGCTAAGGTTGCTGTCTCCCCCTAGAAGAAACCTCTTGCCCTATGTAAGGGCTGCATGACTGCCCTCTATCTGCCTTTTTAAAGATTTTATTGGATGGAAGCACATTTTATTTATATTTATGATTCTTGCTTCTCTACACTTTCTGGTCATTTCGCTGTGGTACCTGTTAGGTTCCAGAATCCGGTTTTCATCATATTTGCGCAAAGATTTTGAAGCTATGAACGTGTGTTGCAATGTATTTGAAGAGTGACAATTTGAAGAGTGGTTTAAAGCTCAGTGCCTTGCAGCAAGGGTCTGTCATCACCCCTTGATTCAGCACCAGAAGATATGACACTTTGGGTCATTGCACGTCCAGAAGTCAGTGTTGTGAATAAATAAGGGGAATTTATTGTACGTCATGACTTGTGCTGGAACCACAAACAGTGACCTCTGTGAATTGTTCTGAATACACTTTGGTTAAATAAATGGAGATGATCTATTTCAAGCCATCTACAATGTTAGCATTGTGAATTATTTTTTACTTAAAGAATTGGTATTTATTGCATCATAATACATGCTTAATGAGTGTTTGGAGTTTTGATATGTGCCTTGAATAAATAGGTCTGAGACCACATTCTGTGTGAGGTACATGACCAGGAATACCAATCCCATGCACTGCCACTTCCCAAGTCTGAAAATGTATAACTGTGCTGATGGGAAGAGTGCTGCTCCTGTAAAAATGTATATTAGAAACAAATACCTAAGAACACTTATGCTCATATACCTGCACTAAATGTCTTAAGGCACATTTCTCTTTGTGTCTTTTGCTGGGCAAGGACTCACTCATCAGCTGGGGAGATGTGTGGATTTACAGCAGCAGCGGGAGCCACTGAGCCCTGTGTGGTATCTTGTAACCCATCCAAACAAAGAAGCCCATTGTAAATGTGCCCTTAACCCATAACCTAGCCAATCAGCACTTGTGTGTTCCTTTTGTTTTCAAACCATCTCCAAAATGCATTCATCTCCTTAATGGATATTTTTTTTCTAGGAGATAACATGGTTCAAAATATAGCAACACCAGGCAAAGGAGGATCATAGAGTCAGGCCACACAGGCCCTTAAAAAGCAAGATTAATAACCGTGTGCAGATGATCTCATAGTTAAGTGTTTTCTGTTGTATTTACACATCCGCCCATGCTGTCAGGCTTCTGCTCGTCTCTGAGAAATGGAACCAACACATCCTGACACTAATGCATCACTGAAAATATTTGAAATGAATAAAGCTCCTGCTTTCCAGGAGGAGGAGAGAGAGACATTACAAACACTCCATTTGACATTGACACAATGGCGCCTCTGCTCAATGCAAATACTGTTATTCTCTCCCAACCAACCAACCCCCCCATTTCTTCTTTTGATGGAAAAGTCACAGAGGAGAAAATCTCCTGCACTCAATGCAAACTAATGAGACATATTAATGACATTAGACACTTAATTCAATGCATGTATAATTCATAATAATTGATTGCCCTGGTTTGAAGGAGTACCTTTTGTGAGAAAAATGATCCTATTAAGCCAGGTTTAATCCAAATCTAAGCTGTCAAAACACCCAGCTTTTATTGCATCGCACACTGTTAATTGTCATAAGCATTTCAGATTGATTACTCACGTGTTGGACAGAGGTGAAGCTTTCATTCATGATTTTCACTGATGTAAAGTAGGTGTGTCTCTCAAATGATTTTTCTTTTTTTGTGGCTAAGGGGACATAGAAGCAAATTTAATTTTAAAGATAAATATTTCCATCCTAAGAAATCTATTTGAAATATCACCTTAATTTCTTATTCTTCTCTCCTATCTGTCTTTTTCTGCCTAGCACTGAGTTCTCAAACCCCCTTTTTTGTAAATATCCTTTTCATGGAAGAGACCATAATACAACCGATCACTAACTGTTGTATAGTTCACAGCACAGCGGCTCAAGAAAACATGCCCTGTGAACACAGTTGAGTTTAGATTCAGGGTTCAAAGACAGCGCATTACAATATTTCTATACCTTTTCAAAGTTTTACATGTTGAAAAAAATATGAGCGCTTGTCCTGCTCTTTCAGACAGTGACAGAGCAGGACAAGTATTCCTTGATACAAGGGAATACTTTTATCCTCCTTATTCTACTTTTATCTTATTAGTGAACCATGGGAAAACTTGTTAACCTCAAGCCATCACCAGCGGGCATCAGTCTTGAAGATCTGCACCTCTTTTATGTTATTTGATAATCAATTTATCATCAAAGTCAAATCTGCATGGGAACAGGAAATGGGTGTTGAGTTCACAAAGGGACAGAGGGATGAGAACATTGACAGAGCACTGTGACCTGTGAATGTCTCTGCCTCATACAATTCAATCTGTTACACCTCAGCAGAAGACAGCCTAACATGTGACTTGTGGTAATTCTGTTTATTATATTGACATCTTTGGTCAGTTTTAACTTCCTGTAAGTTTTTTAAAAATCTTTTTACAAATCAGATGTGTATATTTCAAAATACAGCTTTTATATTTGATAATCCTGCATTGAGTCAGCTATTTACAAGCTTTTTGTTTGTCTTAATATGATACTTAATACTACTCTTGAGTTTATAGGGCAGGAATTAGTCACAAGAATCCACTACAATAAGCTGCTATTACAATCAGAAGAGCATTTGACTTAATCCCCCATTATTTTAATGTCTTTTACACAGGCAGTTCATGTGAGGGGTTGGTATGCAAGTAAGTTTAATGTTGTTTGTTTTCATTTCAAAGGCCCAGTAGTGAATTATGACGTTGATACAATGGTCAGCATTTTTCCAGCAGCAAGAATCTGGGTATGAATCTTATCTATTACTCTGTTCTATCTATATTTGTATGAGTTTCCACCAGTTTCTCCACTTTCTTCTTACAGTTTAAATTACCCACAGAGTAGTGCTTGTCTGTGCTGACCTTCCGATAGATGGCTGACTTGTCAAGCATAGTTCCACTCCTTCCCTAACCCTTATCATATACCTTTTCTACTCCACAAGATTTTACAGTGCCAATGTTAAAGGGATTATCATAGGCTGAGTTGAGGTGTTAGAAGGGTTAGTAGTGGATCAAAGGTGAGTGAGTCCACTTTTCTGTGTTCCTTTTGTGATAAAAATCAAGAAAGGGTTTTTTTAATCTGATTTCATGTGTAGATTATAGAACATGGATTTCCTAATCACATCTGTTTTAGTGAAGGTGCTCTGGATGCTCGGTGTTAATCAGACTCTATTGTTATGAAATCACTGGTTGAAGCCTGACCTTTGACCTCTGTTTTATAAAGATACACAAAGGTTTTCAGAAATTGCAGGGATGAAAGATAATAGCTGCTCATCTGTGGACATAAATGCAATTGTTTTCTCAACCTACACATCAGTAAATACATGTCTTAGCATGTTATTTTGTTCACCAGCAGTTTTCTTGTTCTCTGACATGGGCAAAGATGCAGGGTGTTTGACATCTCTTTGAACACATGACCTCATGCAATTCAAATGAATTTATAGTCTTCACATGATAAAGATTTCACAGCAAAGTATTTGCGTCATGAAATCCATGCTGGTGACAGTGATGCTTGTGGCTCTAAGGACTGTGCATGGCGGCTGAAAAGCATTGTTGCATAGCATTCTAACCAAGCAGGGGATTTTGATAAATAAGAATTGAATTTAGTTCCAGCTGTGACATGTTGATTGATCAAAAAGCTCATGGCTAAGGCCTCCCTCCTCTACCGTCTTATTTATCCTTTGTCAAATGGTTTTAAAATCAATACTAGCCTTGTACACAACCTTTTCTGCTGCGGGCACTTGGGGAGGGGGGGGAAAAGAGAAGGAAAAAGAAAAACACCTGCTCTCTTGGTGATTGTTACTAATTTTTCCTGTCAAACATTTGAACACAGAATAATTATTTTCTGTGTGGTTTCAGGGCACAACAGATTATTGTACAATCCATTTAGATAACTTCTGAGAGGGGCTGGAAAATGAAATCGCCTCAAACCACACAAGTCAAGCTAGGAAGGTGATCTATCAGACACTGCAGCGAATAACTCAACTTAAAGATGCTATGGTCTTGGATGAGCTGAATTGCTCATGTTAGAGTGAGGAAAGCAAGTCCCTTGTCACTGTGCAGATAAAAGTTATGTGACCTTCATATGGAATATTTGCATGTGTCACACTCAATGATGTTGTGTTGTTGCAGGCATGTCTTATACAGATGTCTGTATGACATCTGTATAAACTTAAATGACTCTTGCAGTGTTACACTGGGTCTAATTATACATCAGTGCTTTCAGCTAAGTTGTTTTGGAACATGATTTTAAGTGGATTAGGGGAGCTTTGGTACAAAATATGCTGTAAATATTAACACAGCACCAATAAAAAAGATAAAATAAAACATAATGGAAAATGTAATAAGAACGTGTCCATATTTCTTTCTTTAATTTTTCTGGACAAAAAAGGGTTGCTCACTCCTCATTGGTGTAGCTGCAATTTTATGCCTGATTGATTACACATGTTTTTGATGGATTCAACTCAAATATTACCTCTAGGGCTGTTTTCACTTTGGAAACACTCACTCACTGAAGCAGTGTGAGTTAGTTAAAATGGTTTGTGCGTGTTAGAGAGTCTGTGAGATACATTGGGGTATACAGGTATGAAATTTGGCTTCAGCATACTTTTAGGTAACCTTTTTCGGTTGTCTGTTATTTTTATTTTAATACACCTGTAAATTAATTTAGGATGTATTTTTGCCCCTTAGTTGCCTATAAATGATTATTGCAGCTTTAAACATGGCAGGGCTTGTATTTTGTTTGAATTTATTCTTTTTATTGATTTTATCTTAGAATAATTTAATGCTTTCTGGAAGTCCTGTGAAGCACCTTGTAACTTTATTTTAGAAATTATTATTATTATTATTATTATTATTATTATTGGGCAGCACAGTGGTATCATGGTTAGCACTGACCCTCACAACAAGATGGTCTGGGTTTGAATCCAGCAGCTGACCAGCTTACACCCCCCTGTGTAGACCTTGCATGCTCTCCAGGTGCTTGCGTGGGTTCTGTCCGGGTGCTCCGGCTTCCTCCCACAATCCAAAGACATGCAGGCTCCGCGACAGACTGGTGACCTGTCCAGGCTGTACAACTCCTTTTGCCCTATGACAGCTAGGATAGGCTCCCGCAGTCCTGAATTGGATACGCGTAAGAAAATGAATGAATAGTAATAATAATTGTCATTAATATTATTGGTGGATCTTTATGTGAAGATCTAATAACATTCATGAGATTGGGGTATCAAAGGTCAAGGTCACAGCAAATATCGTTATCACCATTTGAGCTGATGGGGCAGCTGGATTATTACCAATACTTGTATGGTGAATCATTGAGATGGGTAGAAGTGTGTCTTTGTGTGGTTCATAGCTACGATGGGTAGAAGATCTGATAACATCCATAAGCTTGTGGGGTCAAATGTCAAGGTCACAGAGGATGGTCAGTGATAATCTCATTACCATCACAGGAGCTGATTGAGCTCCTGAATCCTTGCTACTGTTTACATTGTTGATCAACATGATGGGTAGAAGAATCAATAGCATTTTTGAGGCCAAAGGGTCAAAGCTCCAGGAGTCATTAATTAAAAGGTCATTACCACCATAGGAGCTGACTGGTCTCCTGGATCTTTGTCAGTGCTTGTATGGGTAATCACCATGATGGGCAGAAGAATTGCAAACATGTTTGAGGTCTATGCATCCATCCGTTTGTCCATTTCAAAATTTAGCACTACAGGAGCTGACTTGTTTGCTGGATCTTTTCCAAATTTTGTGTGGTTAACATCTATGATGGGTAGAACATCTGATAATATTCATAAGATTGTGGGATCAAATGTCAAGATAACACAGGGTCAGATTTAAGGTAGAGGCATAATGGCCAAGTTCTAAGGAATCTAGAGAAATTATTATTATTATTATTATTATTATTATTATTATTATTATTATTATCACTTTCATACTAACAAAATGTGCAGTAAGGCCTTTATCTAACTGCTTTCACACAGATAACAGAAATGCATATGAACAAAGCAGTAGGCTAAGGGGCTGGGGAAAAGAGATTATATATCTGACTGTCACCATGTTGTGTGGGTACAAATAAGTCTCCATGTGACACCGACAGGACAGCGTCAAGTTCTTGTTTTATATTCTTTCTCTTTTGTTTACTTCACTGTCATCCGTTCTACCTCTATGTAAAAACAAAGAGAACCACTTTTCAGTGGTGTACCTTTGCCAAACCTGATAAGTAACTGACCCCAGTGTTTATAAAAAGAAATGGACATTTATGAGCTTTTTACAAGATGCTTGAATCAAGCTGAGTGACTTGTCTCAAATTTTAATGAGTTTATTGAAATTCAAGTGGAGACCATTCCATGATATTACCATTAACATGTCTATGGCTTGCTCTACAGCTGTAAGCCAAGTACGGATTGTACATTTTCTCCATTCACTCCCCCCTAGGCTACAACTATAGAGAACTAAGGGAGTGTTTATCAGACGTGGGTGACTCTGCCCTCAAGCAAGTTCCTACAGAGACAAGAGACACATCATAACATTGTCTGTCAAATGATTTGTAGGGTGCTTCATGTATAAAAGCTTTTAAAGGCATTTCTCATTTCATTTTTTGAGCTAATGGAAACTCAGACAGCGCCATCCTCCTTAAACAATGGGTTAAAGAAATGTAACAGATGTACTTTGTGAAATGGTTTGTTCAGGTGTAGTGGAACAGAGCTACTCAGAGAAACAGATGTAAAGTAGGTTAACTATGGCGTTTCTGTGTGACACACACGGTAGGATGAGTTCTGAGTTTCTCGCTGTAGAAATTTAAAATAAAGGGGGAAGGGATTTAAACTCAGTTATTTAGACAGCTGGGGACATTTTATTTTCTCTGAAATATCAATCGTGTGTAACCATTAATGAGGAAGCTCCAGGAAGTGGCTCTCTGTGTACTGCACAATTAGTTGGGAAGGAGAGCAGGCCGAGCCAAACCTTGTTATGCCTCAGTCAACTCACGTAATTATTATTGTTTTGGAAATCCATTACAGTCCAGATGATGGGGCTGAGGAATTTGTTGGAGACAGGCTCAGTTTTAGTTGTGGTTTAAGCAGCTGGTCTGAGACAAATTAAGGTGTTTAGTGCTGCAACTTACATTTGATGGAATATGATTGAAAAATATTTGCATTCAAAGATGGATAATCCATTGAAATTGTTGAATTTGTTGAGCTGCAAAAGATAAAATAACTGCAGGTTATGATTTTTATATTTGAGTTATAACATGCAGATTACTCTATAGGTAAAAAGTTATTTCTGTGTATTTCCATAAGTCATGAAGTCTAAGAGCTGGAAGTCAACAGGTCACCAGTATTGAGGTGGTGACTTCCCATAATATACACGTTTGAATGTCAGCTTTTGAAATTAAAAGATTTTCTACTTTTAATTTCACAGTGATTAGTATGCAACTGCCCAGCCTGATAGAGTGAAACGGGCCACATTAAATACACTGAGTTAACACTGCATAGCTAGGCAACATTTGTGGGCAAGGATGCTTTCACTGGACTGTGGTGGTCATGGCAAATATAGTAATTCATTCAACTTTAGTTACTGTTAAACATAAAATTAGCTGTTCCTAAGTACTACAATTTGACAACCACAAAGTCAGAATCATGACAAGTAACAGCCTAACTTTGACAATGCAGTGACTTACGTTGCTATTTATTGCAGCAGCAGACTCTGTTGCTCTGCCTTGCCACTGCAGTAATCATGCCAGAGCAAACATAGTGGTCCCTGGATTGGTTTACACGTTTCTTATTTAAAGCACCAAGTTTTAATGAAACACAGTCAACCAAACATAGTGATACAATTCTAGCACTAGAAATACATAAAGGAACTGCAACCAATGGAGCATTTTTAGTTACTTGATATTGCATTATGGCCACTTCTATTGTTGGTAAAGCACAAGAACTCACCATGTGTCATGGAGGTCATAAAATTACAAGGCTCCAGATTGCAATGATTGGTCACACTCTTCATTGAGTTTTGTTTAAGGTGCAAGTCATATTTGGTCTCTTTTGATTTTATACATGATAGTACAAATAGACACACACACGTGGGTGTGCATGTGCCCAGGGTAAAGGGAAAACACTCACACGATTTTAAATGATTTGCTAAAGAATACAATGAGCTCTATATAGTGTCACATGAAGAAGTAGTCCACCTGCTGCAGGTTGTGGTTAGATTAGCCCTCCACCCAACAGCAGAATCTGTTTTACAGTGAGACATTTTTAGATAGCTAAATGACCACCACCACAGTGACCTGGACCTATCTGGGGCTGAACTTTCAAATTAAGAGCAAGGGGATATTTCACAAGTTGCAAGATATAGTTGGGCAACAATAAGCATAGTGGGGCAGCCCAACCAAGTAAAGCTTTTTGGGATCTAACATAAGCTTAGAATTGGTAGTTAGAGAGAAATGTTGGCATACTTCACATAAATGCCAGCAGCTAATGTTGGAAGGTTGCTGATATAATTCAGTGTGCAGTCTTATTTTGCCCCAAAAAGGGCAACTGAATGTCTACTATGCATTGCAGTTTTGTCCTGTGGTGTGTTTCCTATCTATGAATTCACACTGTCATATCAAACGTGGTCTCCTATAAGTAGTTCTGTCTGATCTGACTGATGATCTGCTGATCTGCTGTTTTGGGGTGGCATGGTGGTGCAGGTGTGAGCAATGTCACCTCACAGCAAGAAGGTCCTGATTAAAATTCACAGGCTGGCTGGGGCCTTTCTGTTTGGAGTTTGCATGTTCTTCCTGCGGTTGCATGGGTTCTCTCTAGGGTACTATGGCGTCCTCCAAAGATATGAATCGTCAGTTAATTGCCAAGTCTAAATTGGCTGTAGGTGCCCTGTGATAGACTGGCAGCCTGTCCGGGATATACCTTGTTCTCGCCCAAAGACAGCTGGGATAGGCTCCAGCCCACCCATGACTCTTAATTGGATGAGAGGAAGAAAATGGATGGGTCGATCTGCTGTTCAGACAAGTTGGAGCAATTTCAGCATTAAAAGCTGTGTATAAATATTTCAAATTCAGCTGCTATTAACCAGCTAGCCCCAACCTATCCTATCTCGTACATACTAGTCAGATGCCCCTCTCGTCCCACAGATGGCCAACAGCAGGTATTCTTTGTCCTGCTCTGCTACAGGGTAATGGTTTGAATGGTGCTCTGCCTTTCAGTCAATCTTTTAAAGAGCCAAACAACAGCTGCCGTGGCCAGCAGCAGTCCAAAACAGTGGAGTTGGAATCTGTCTGCTGGATAAGAGACACTCTGGAAAGTCAGCTGAATGATACGGAGGAACAGTCCATATACTGTGTGCATACGGAAATACAACATAATACAGAATACCCCAGGGCTGAATTTTGAAAAAAAAAAATGCTTAAAAATAGTGTTTTCCCACTCTGCTGGGACTAAACAGAAGTTTGATTCATTGTAACACAGTTTGTAAACAGGAAATTTGTATGCTCAGTCTTTGGACTTGAGTCAAGATGACAAGCTTTATGTCATGGAAAACATAAGCACAGCAAATCGCATGATCATATGAGTGGAACAAACTGATTCAACGTCAAAAGATATTAGTAATATTTAAGTGTTAATTTCACAATAATTATGCTCTTGGAATTTTGGGGATATTTGGATATGTATTTTAATTGGTTTACATCATTCACGAGTGCCACCAAATCTGGCACTGGTATTACCATCTGAGAGACTACTGGCATAAGGTGAAAGTTTAGTGTGAAGTCCTGAATTAACTTTTATAAGCTGTATATATGCAGGCAAACATGTCAGTGCAGACAAGACAAACTCAGAACTCTATGGTAGTTTGAAGAAATTATTTGTTTAATTAGTGGAGTTGATTCTTCATTTGAAAGCCATTGATTATAGAGGATCTGCTGTCAGCAAGCTCATTACTCCCTTTGGAGGATAAGAGTACT
Organism: Etroplus canarensis; assembly: GCA_015106775.1. NCBI lineage: Eukaryota > Metazoa > Chordata > Actinopteri > Cichliformes > Cichlidae > Etroplus > Etroplus canarensis. The sequence goes on from VUQH01047957.1 coordinate 40,485, forward strand.
TCGTCAAGATGCACGATGAGTCGATGATGTGTACCTCTTAGCAGTATGACATCTTCATTCATCATGGAAATTTTGGATCTCTCAATCTCCAGGCTCTCAGCTCTCAATCATAGCTCCCTCAGCTGCTGACAGGTAGCCACTGTAACATGCAGGGAGAGCTGCAGATGAGCGCTCCATTAATGAAAAAATAACATATCACACAATACAAATGGGTGCAAAGAAGTGAGAGCACTTCAGAAATGCTCAGATAATTAGACTGTCCAGCAGCAGATTGATGGATGCACTATAATTACCTTTGTGTTATTATTTCAGGGCCAGACAAAAAGGAAAAGCTGGTCTCTCTGCTTTGAGTTGCTCTGATTCATTAATCTCATTAATGTGTGGAATTAATATCATTTTATCAGACATTCCAGAACTGCTGCTGGTGTGTGCGCTTAGAGCCATGATTCAGAACTGTCAGTGAGAGGGAATGCATCAATCTAACTCAGCACACCGTTAACTCATCTGCCTTCAAGTCACAGAATGGGTGAATAGTGTACACAGCAAATATGAGACTGTGTATACCTTTAGTACTCTTTTATTCATTGTCAGAGCTCTGGTTAGGTATCATATTTTATTCATTTTTTTCAGAGGGGTGACAATGGCCAATTCTGATCCCCTAATGACATATTCTTTGTTAAATTTTAATATAAATTTACCTGCAGGTGTAATTTAGCCATCATAACTGTAAAACTTGCTTGTTAATTTTGAGTATGAAACACTTAGGACTAGTGACTTCTGCTGATTACCACTCCCCATATGTTTTTTTTTTACCTTTCATTCAGCACACTCAAAAACATACCAATTTACCTTTAATTTGGAATGTATGGCACTTAAATATAGATTTGAACACTGATTGCTGTACACATTGTTGTGTTTGGTATAAACATGTATCAAAATGAGGTCTTCTATAAGGCATAAATCAATTAAGGTTTTGAAATTTGGCTTTGTTTACAGGGCACTCTGGTATGTTATTTTTAGAGGAAAAAAACTTGGGATTTTTACTTTGAGAGTGCATGTAAACTTCAAAATTTTGGAAACTTTTGTTTTAATCCTAAGATGTTTAATTTCTACAAATATGTACAGAGTGCTTTGCTGTGCACTCTTTGGCAGCTTGATGATTATTTTGAATTTGAATTTAATTTTATACTGCTGCATGTGTATCTCAAATATGTTCCTCCAGAAAGGAAGAAAACTTAATTGTGAAAAACTATATAAACTACTACAAGGAATAATAAGATCAGCCAATATGCCAGTGTAAAATTGTAATTTAAGAAAATAAATTATCATCATATTAATAGTAATACTCTACTATGATACCTGTTAAGTGACGTTTCAATAATATTCTTTAATGTTGCAAAGAAAACATAAAACCCTGAACAAAATTAAATACAAAATTTAATTTTAGTTGACTGCAAGGCAAAGACAAATGTCATAATAAATTACATGTACAGATTAGCACATTATATAAATACATATGCATCAAATTTAGGTATAATATCACAGGTTTTCATGTTTGGTTGTTGCATGGACTATTGATTTTTACACTTAAAGACTAACTGACCAACCAATACCTTTGGTCTATTGTAGTGGTATGACAGAATAGCAGTAAAGGCCATAGACCCCAACAACATCATATCCTATCACCCTGCAGGTGGTTCAGTTTGTCGATGGGAGGAAATGGGATCTTTACACCCAATTTGAGGTGAAGTGACTCAGAGTTTACATGTAGGATATCCCGTGACCCTGGCGTAATGACTTCCAGACTGCAGGTGGTCCTGCTCTTGTGTGGCAGTGATAGGACTCCATAAACAGACTTAATCACATTCCTCCAGCACTCTGTCTTTCCCTCTCTCTTTTCTTTCTGTCTCTGCTTCTTTTAGCTCTTGTTTGTCCATTCAGTTTTGTACATCTCAGTATCTGTCTGTCTTATTCCACTTTTCCTGCTTGCACATGTAAAAGGCTTGGTCACTAGGTACCTTTAACAGTGCATGCACCCTGTACACACAGTTATCCGTTTCCTGTGACCTGAATTTCTATTTTGTATCCCACTCATGTAGAATAGCCTTCACACAAATGAATCAGTGCAGAAGGAGACGTATGTTTGTCTTACACAGTATTGTGCAAAGGTTATAAACAATAAATTTGGAAAGCTTTTAAAATGATGCTGTGTATAGCTGCAATCATTTATTTCCAAAACCATTACTAATTAGGTAATGTCAGTAGGTACACTTCACAGTTATTAAGGGTACTTAGCAGGCCAGGACGACACTTCTGTGAATAATTTTGATCTGATCAGACTGCATGGATAAGGAATGAAATATTTCAAGTTCCTAAAACTTTTGCACATTACTGTATGTAATACTATATCATGACTCATTCATGTGTGTGCCATGTGAAGAAAGTTTATCAGGCTGCCAGAGGATTGTGGTAAGCCCGACCCAGTCTCGCAGAAAAAAATCATGGTGAGCAGTGAGAGCCATCACAGAAAACAGCTGTTCTCGCATCCTTTCTCTTTTTAATGGCACTTCCGTGGCATCCCATAGGTTGTCTGGGATTGCATACAACAACCACCCCTTTCCAAGTACAAACGCGGTTTGTGTTTAATTGTTTTCAGATTTTTTTCCCTTTTCCCCACCCATTGAAGCCTTTTCCAGACCTTAATAACGGAGTGGTTTTGGCATACTAATTCAGAGTCAAAACTCCATGAACATAAGTGGGTCTTCCAGGCCTGAGCAGATTCCAGCAGGCAGTGTCGGGCCCAAATGGAAGTACCTTGTGAAGAGAATATAATACTCATTAAGACAGACTGATATGTAGACTCAAATCAAAACAAGATTAAAATTCTGATGAGATGCATATGGTCTTTCAGATGCTCTTTTTTGTTCATTCATACTTTCCATGTTTATTAGATGTTTATAATATGCATCAGCCATTATCAGTTACATTAACAAAAAATAAACTGTAGCAAAGTGTTAAAGCTTAAAAGCAAATATTAACAATAATAATATTGTAGGTATAGGTATATAGTACATATGGTACATCAGTATCATTACTTATAAAAATATACCATTTCACATAATACTCTTGCATTTAAATTTAATAAAATGTAACAGATAAAAAATTTTTTTAGCTTAATCTCAGCCAATCAATTGTTTTTTTAATGAGTGTGAAGGACGATATACTTTTGATTACTCTATTATTCTTGATGTCCTGGTGCAAATGCCTCCATTCTATAAATTAACCTACTGCATAGCATGTATGTACTTTAGAATGTTGATGTTCCTACCCGGCACTACATGTAGATGGAAGGTTTGCAGTGGAAATAATTTTACTGGCAGCTGATGATAGGTGAAACACAAACATCTGGCCAGTCTTCAGTTCTTGCCTCAAAAGTTCATAAAATCATGTTACACTTTAGGAGTTTAGCAAACTCAGAAAGTGATAGCACAGTAATATTCAAGTCATATTCACCTGGTTCAGGTGCATACCTATTTTTAAAAGACTAGAATAATTTCTCCTACATAAACAACTTGAACTAAAAGAGGAAAGTAGCCTTTTCCTAAAGGATCTGCCAAATCACTGCAACATCCCTAGTGTGGCTTAGCTTCGTAATCCATTAAAGCTAAATGATATAAATTTGCTGATTTTAAAGGTGGAAGAGTACATCTGGGCCCTGTCCCGTGTGGACAGCAGAGTGTCTTGTTTGAGTTTGGGATGTTGTTGATCTAAGAGAGTTGAGCTGTTAAAGCATGCCTCCGAAAGATTATCATTGGTTGGGGCAGCGTGGGCAGAAGGAACCCATGAAATCTGCCATCCAGGCCCTAATTGGAGGTCATTAATCATCTGAGGCCGTCCTGCAGTGAACAGCCCTGTGTTTCTCTTTGCTGTTTGGCCATCATCTAGAGGTCTCCCATACAGACGAGGGCTTGAAGTCATACTGGGAACACTTTGGTCATACTCACACACTTTTGGCAGGAATTGCTGGACACACAGTTGATCTTTGTCATTACCTGCACTGGTACCATTTGCAGCAAGTATTGTTGTAGTGGTAACTGTTAGTTTTATGGCATTTGATAATATTAATCAGTGTTATAACATTACATTGTGCTACTGCATTACATGTGAAAAGCAAATTAAATTAATAAATTAATTGCTGCCATAGCATATGAAAAGACAAAATACTTTTACAATAGCTGGTTTACATGTCATATGAACTTTTTAAAATTTTAATTGACTTTAAATTGGTTGATATGCAGTGATATTGGATTATATGTTAAGATGAAATAGATGGCAACATATAGCCAATTAAAATAAACAATTACTCCTTAATTCTGCCACCTGGTAGCTAAAGAAAGGTGGCAACATGAGCCACATGGATGCAGCTTTGTGTTACTCGGTGAAACCTGTTTAGCTGTGTTTGGGGCAGTTTCTTTATATGTCTGTTGCAAAAGGAAGCATTTAATAGGTAGACTGTTGAAAATAAGCTTTGACTAGTGAATTTGCAAGTCAAAAATAGCATTCTGTGACAGAGCCCAGATGTTCAGATGTTTCATCGTTTCCATTAATGTGTGGAAAGCACTATATAGAGTAGTTTAACTTCTGTAAAAATGCAATGGATGAATGTATCAAGTAGAAAGGCGTGTGTGAATGTGCATTATAGCATAGAAGCTGAAACTTCACCACACTGCCCTCCCACTTTTAATATATATTTTTTTCTTTTCTATTACATCCAATTATTCCAATTCACCACTGCCAGGTTTAACTCAGTGATATGAATTAGAAGCAGGAGAATATCTGAAAGCTGGAAATCATGACCCCCCCCTTCCAGCAACTATTGATTGGAGCAGCATAAAATCCATAGTGGCTGATTTGTGAACCATTACGTTTTGAACCCAAAGCTCATAATGTTCATATTCACAGCTTTACTCTGTGCTGATGAGGGTAGGAGGCAGGAGGTTAGGGCGTTAGATGCTGAGAGGTTACAGGCAAGCTGTTAGAAAATGAGGGAAAAGTGTTGGAGGGACTGAAGATCATTAAATAAATCAATTGAGTTCTATCTGGAAGATTGCCCACACATGCAATAAAACAATGAGGGAAATGCAGAGGGGGAACAAATTGTTATTATCATATTTACAAGTCTGTTTCTAATTCATCTTTTAAATTATTGACAGTCTAAAACAGGCCATCTGTGTAGAAAAAATATTAATAAGGCAAAGAAAACATTAAATAGTCTTGTGCAATCTTTCATAGCACAAGGAAATTAGAGCTTTTTCCTGTCTGACATCTTAAAGTGCCAGCAGAAATTCCTAATATTTAATAAATGTAAAAGGGCAAAAGTAAAAGTGTGTTCTCAACCAAGATTGAAAATTTAAGGAAAATACCTCAGCAGGTTTTCTTTAGCTTTGTGTTGTTTTCCTTTCACGTCACCCCAGTAAAATCTGGAAATATTGTGGTTTTGAATAAGCACTGCCGTTGTACCCCAGCCTCTACGTTAAGATGTATTTCCTAGCTGCATAACTCCTGCCTTGTTCCTGCTCCTTCTGGTCAGCCAGAGGTCATGTCACACAGCTGCCTCACTGATATTTCTTTGCTGCCTGTATTCAATTGCCATCAGACTGAAAATTAAAGATTCCACACGTGACGCAACTCTCCTGCAAGCTAAATATGACCCTGTCAGTAAGAAAAAAATCTTACTGACAAAATTCTTAAATGGAATGAAATGATAATTAGCCAATTCTAAAATAAGGAGCCATTACGCCAAAGGTGTCAAAAAAGTCATGAGGAGACATTAATCACAGTCTTCATCACACATTCTCAGGTACACATATGCTTCTCTCCTGACCAGCACCTTAACACCATGTGTATGTCCAAACTGTGACGGGCCCCAAGGGAACCACTAATATGTTTTTCATACAAATTTTGATTTCATCTCACCTCGTGTCTCACTCACAGAAAGCCTTTCAGATTTGCTGGATGTTGTACATCTGTCTGCAACAATTGAGCAAGTCTTTCTTTGGGGCGGGAGGGGGATAATGCCAAACATGGTCACGCTACAGCTGAGCCATTTACTGCACAGGTACTTTTGGAAAGCCACATCTGTTCTATATTCACAAGTACATTGTTGAAGTAAGCAGGTTTGACTTTCAGTATTTATCAGTTATTTATCAGAGATGAAAAGCTCTTCTTTTATCATTTATCATTTTCTGTTTCAAAGGCAGTTTGAGAAACCAGTTACAAGGGAGGTGACATTGTGCTTTTGTTTTAATGTACACCTCCTGAAGATTACCTGTGAAAATGGTCAGTGGTTTGATAGTGATTTTCAGATCTGCGCTTCTGTGCTTTTCTCCCAGTGCAAAGAAAGTATGCTTCATTAAATCCAGTGTAAGTTTCATTCAGTGACTCAGTGAACCTACTTTGCCAAATTCCTGCTTCTTATAAACTTCTTTTTTGTGCACTGTAGTCAGAATACCATCATAATTGTCTGTAACCGCCATGCTTCAGTCATGTACCTTCTAATACAATGAGAAACATCCCTTCAGGAATCTTAAAAAGTCTACTGATCTGCAGGATATATTTTCCCAGCTCCTTCCAAGATGTGTTGAGTGGCGTCCTAATCAAAAATCAATGTGCCCACTTGAGTAGGCCCACAAGGCTTCTGTAGTGGGTTATGTAATCTGATAATATCAATCATAACTGTGTTAGAGGCAATCCATCTGACTTTCACGGGACTGGGGTCAGTGAGTAGGGGGAAGGCAGGGTGAGTGAGCCTTGGCCTCCCATGCCATCAATTACCACTTATTATGGAGGGGCTTACTCTGCCAGAAAGCAGTGTACCCCCATTATAAATAATATTAACAGGGCCAGTCTCATCAATCAATACCATCACAGCTGTATTGCTCCAGCCTAAATGGCGGCTTCCTTGACTCTCCAGCCTGGATCAATGACCATGGCTCCTACAGAATAGCACATAAGGGTAAATCTAGCTCTGTTTGAGCCCAGGGGTCTTCAGCCTCCCTTCTCCTGCCACTACAACATTCTTTCCCTTCTTGCTTTTTGACTGCCTCTTTGTTTCGCTTCTCTCATGTTGGGTACTCATCACTAACATCTGAGGCTGCTGCTGCTGCTGCAATCTCTGCCAAGCTCATGCATGCTGGTTTGTTAACAGTATGAAGCATACATAGCGAAAGTGTCAGAAACATGTCTGAAAGAGTGAATATGTAGAATTAACGTGTCACTTAATGATTCTCTGTGCGATTTCCTGCTGTAAGAGATGTGGTGCAATGAAGAGCACTTAAGAAATGCGTAGCCAGTGAAAGCAGGATGGTGTGGGTCAGGGTGGTGGAAAGTGACATTTCACCAATTCTGAAACAGCTGTCAGGGATAAAACTACGGGATTCCATTTTTGTCACCACCTTCACCTTAACTACAAATTTATGGGCTGTTTCTTTAGCTACAGGCTGGAGATCTGCATGGGCAACATTGGTTCAGGAGGGTGGGGTGGTATTAAGGGCATAATTACGGAAGCAAATAATTAGCAAGTAGAGTGTAAAGCAAGACTAATTAGCTTCATCATCTGCCTGTGACCTTAGCTCTCACGAGTCATTCCCTGCTTGATGCCATAATAGAATCATTTACCCAGAGACCCCATGCCCAACCAGAGAGAGAGTGTAAGTGGCTTCAACAACCTTTGATTTGTGACTGTTGTTTAGGTGGCTACAACACATGTATCATTGTAAGATATGAAAACACTTTGACTACATCTGTAATTCATCTGTAATTGCTTAATTATGTAATATTTGCATCTATGTATTGTCATAAGCTACCTTAAAGCTCAGACAAACTAGTGAGATCAATCAGATCATGGAGTGCAAATGATCAAGTTTATTATATCCTCGAAAAGCACCCCGCCGCCACTGCAAATCCTTCGTGTCATCACAATTTGACACGGAATTTTGAATTTTGGCACAGTCATAGATCTCCATGAGATCTGAAATTAATTGGATTTTCAGCCATTTTAAACATACATATTTGCCATAAGGTGGCATTAGCTGTAATTGTATTTAACATTTTAGCCATAGTTCTGTAACTATTTGTCCAATCTTCAGGAAACAAAAACTAAATTAATCATGGGATCATATAAATTCATGGTGATTCCATGCCACTGTTGCTGCCGCCGACACTGCCACAAATCCTTCAGGCTACTCACTTGTATTCTCCCCAAGGGGTCACCACAATGGATTAATTTAGCAGAGATTTTATGTCGGATGCCCTTCCTGACACAACCCTCCATGGTGAGAGGGGCTTGTGTCCCCAACTTTTTGATGCATTTTAAATTTTAGCACAGTGATAGGCCTCCATAAGATGTCGAACTGATTAGATTTTCAGCCATTTGGAAAATACAATTCGGCCACCAGGTGGTGTTTTCGTGTCTGCTGCTACTGCCGTCTGCCATTGCTGCAGCTAAACTTGGTAAAAAAAAAAAAAAAAATTCTCAGGGATGGAGTCAGCTTTGCTTCTGCATATGCTGGTTCTTAAGCATTCAGTTTGCATTGAAAAATAAATAAATAAATAACGGACCATGGAATCTAGCCTCACATCACCCCAAGTGGGTCAGGGCAGGTTAGCATTTCATGAAGAAATTGGCCCTTGATTTGCTGTTGTGCTTGGGATCACTGTCCTGTTGCATGACCCAATTTACACCAAGCTTTAGAAACTTTTTAAACCTAAAGTCATACTTGTTAAGACTTTTTCTTATTGTGCTGTCATTAACTTTAATATTTAGCATGCTTACCAAGGCATGTAGATTCTGAGATGTCGCTCTTGAGCTTTTTGCAATATTTCTGATCATTACACATCTGCTCTTAGGGTGAATTTGCTGGGACATCTACACCTAATAAGATTGTAGCATTGTGGTAACAAGCACTTGAATGCTCCAGACTAACAAATTGCCAAAATTTTGCTTTTATAGGAGTAGTCACTCTTGCAAATGATCAGTTCACCAAATGCATTTGACAAGCAGTACCTGGCTGCGAACCTCTTATTTCCTATGTAAGCAGGGTGCACTTGGTTTTTCAGAGGACTGCATAGAGTCGTGTGAAAACTTTGTTTTTGGACATGACTGTATTTTGTCTGGAGTTTTAACCAATTACCATAAATAATAATAGGCTGGATACCCTCTTGATTTGTTGGACGTGCTGGTGAGTCCGTCGACTCCAGACGGTTAAAAAAAGTTAGCAAATGCAAATCCTCATCCAATGTGTTCAAAGGCAATTTATCACACAGTTTAATTATTGTCAGAATTTCTGATATAACCATGCCACGTGTTACTGTCAGTAAGACTGACCAAAATAATTTGAATATTTTTTGTCCTGGACCTTTGCTTGTGTCTAATAACTTGAATATTACAGAAGAAAGTTAAAATGAAACATTGAATGACTGGAAATGAAAGTGTAGTGTGCATATGCCTCTGCTCGTGCTGTATTCTTGTGCCTTCTCCAGAGAAAATGAGCTCAGTCCAACCTCTGCAGTGACTTCAAATGCTGGCCTTACACTGACCTGCAGACTTCAAAGCTTGATCAAGCCTTCCCAAGACAAGAGATTCTGTGGTTCAAGCAATTTGTTAAACAGGGGAGAGGTTTAGTGTGATTTGGGAGTGAAAGGATGTTTCAGTAGTCTTGGCTAACCCACAGCCAAGCCACTCTGGACATGTGAGAAGCACTGGGGATCCTGTAAAAAAGTCTCTAATGCTGCTTGGCTCAGACAAACAGGTGCTTTTTCCCAAGAAGGAAAAGTAGATTATCTGTAAATCAAAGTCTTTGTGATTGTTACACGAGATAAACTGTGTGTTTGTTGTGTTTGCCTGTGTCCTGATGAGGGGAACTCTTAGGTGTTGATGTTGTGTTGATTACAGCTGATCAGGGGAATAATTAAATCTACAAGTAATAAAAACATTCCATGACTTTTAGAGCAAACAAACTTGTTGAGATGACATGATAAACCCTGGCTATTTTATCTCACAGACTTCCAAGTGGGGGTATCTTGAGCCCCTCTTTTCAGCTTTAGAACAGCGCAAGTCCATTGCTGGAGTCAGAGAAAGATCTACTCCTTGTTCACAGTACAGTGTGGGCCTGAGTCTCATCTAAATGCCTTCACTGTGGAAACAAGCCTCAATCGACTCATTGACTCCAAACATGTCTGAGAAGTATCAGACAGGGAGGCGGACATTTTACAAACAGGTGGTTTGTTTTCATACAGGGAAAAGCCAAGAAAAAAGTGTTGCCTGCAGATTTTTCTCAAAGTAATATCTGGCATATGAAACTGAATCAGAAGGAAAGTACATTTCCACAGATTTTGTTTTCATAGTAATTTCAATTTTCCTTCTGTCTTCCTATTTGAAGTCATTCGTAGTTTCAAAATTGTCCTTTCCTACAATCACATATCGCATGCAGTTTAAGATGCATACACTCAAGATGTTGTATTTCCATCATTTTCACAAGAGGAAATTCCAAACCACTTCTGTATTTGAATCCAGTAATTGTCACAGTTGGGTTAAATCTGTCAAGTTAAGATGTACGAGCGGGTATATAAAACGGCCACAATTTCATGGTGAAGATGGAAAATGTTTTTGCTATTTGATTATTGAACCTTTTTGGGAAACTGCAAAAGTCCTTACTCCTACTTAGCATTTAGGTTAAACCCAATTATTTATTTATACCCCAAAATGATGTTTTGAAATCTGTCTCTCCTTTTAAACAATGTAAACAAAGGCTATCAATCATAACCCTTGAGAGCTGTAATTGCTACCAGAGTGAGTCAGCTTACTCGGTCTGCATTAAGACATCATTAAGCCTCACAGCATTCTCTACAAGTCTCATCAAACAACAAAGTACTGTTTATTGTGTATTAAAATGGCAATGGTTGTTTTTCTTCTGTTCATAGGAACTGATTTTTTAATTATTCATCTTTTTTTTTATCATGGGCAAGTGTCCTGTAGTGTAGTGTAGTCGTTTACACATTCGCCTTACAAGCAAAAGGTCCCTGGTTCAGTTCGAGGTGGGGACACAACACCCTCTCACGATAGAGGGTTGCATCGGGAAGTGCATCCAGTATAAAACCTCTGCCAATTTACCAAAGTGGGTTAATGTGGTGACTCCTTGGGGAGAATACAGGGGAGCAGCCAAAGGTGCACTTTTTTTCATGGGCAACTTGTGTGACATCTGAGGCTTTATGACCCTTTGACTTCCAGTACAAAGTTATAATTTGTCTTTATTTTTTCACTTGTGAAGAGTTCACTGTTGATATGAACAAAGATTTAAACAAAGCTGACTTGACAAACTTGGCTTATTAGCAGTTTTGTCACACACACACACATACACACATGCACACACATACACATCACTCTATGAGGTTGAGATTTATAATGATTGCATAATCGACCATAAGTCTTTATGTAAACAGACATTCATTTCTCATTTGGGTTTTAAATATCACAGAATAGTGATGCTTTCTTGACATTTACAGAGAGTAGGAGTCATCTGTAAACCAGCCTGAATGTTATGTCTAATGTAAAGAAACAATTTTAATGTATTACATTTTATTTTATCTCCTATGGCTCTTTTTCATATGTACAGGAAGTTAACAATCAAGCAAAAATAGGGGAGGAAGTGGAGATTGTACTCACCGAATCCTTTCACATTAATGAATGGATAGACATAGATTTTATGGAGCTAGGTTGTATTGACCTGTGGCTGACATCTACCTTTTAGTTTCATAACATAATCAGCTCTTGACACATGATTATAATAACCCGATGCAATTTACTGCATTCTCTGCAAACACATTGATTTTTTTTTTGAACAGCTCCCAGAACCAATTACATTAATATTGCTGGATAATTAGTTTACACATTACTAAATTACTGACAGATTAAAAGTGAAATAGCACAGTTCATACCCTGCCCACATAACTGCCAGAGAGGAAATTAATATGGATTCAAAAGGTCCTTAGAGACACAAGCAGTAAAAGGGGAAAAAAGCAACAATCTTTAAGGCATGCTTATAGGCATGCTTGCATAAGGATATCCTGACTGCAAACTTGCCAGGTGTGTGATTTAGCTGCAGCATTTAGGCCTAGGTAATTAATATGATTTTAATTAGATTTGCATATTAATATTGATAGGCCCAGAGCTTCCAGAGAGAGTTAACAGTGCTGTCAGTTTAGAGCTCTGTGGGCAAGACTACTGAGACTGCCCATGATTATTGTCTTATTATCAAAGATTGAAGCCAGTCTCAGATATGGTCTGCATTTCTTTCATTTGCTCTAATAACAGACTATGTAGATAAAAGGATTGGGCCACACCTCTTAATTATTTAATTCAGGTGTATAAAATCAAGTACCTGGTGATGCATTCTGCATTTCCAAATATTTGTGAAAGAATGGGTTATTCTAAAGAATCCTCTGAATTTGAGCATGGTACTGTAATGGGATGCCACCATTGCAACAAGTCAGTTCATGAAATTACTTCCTTCCTAAATAATCCTCAGTTAATTATAAATGTTATTATTGCAAACTGGAAGGATTCAAGAACCACTGCAACTCAACCATGAAGGGGCAGACCACATAAAGTTACAGAGTGGGGTCACTGAGTGCTGAGGTGCATAGTGAGTAAAAGTTGTCAACACTGCTGGCTCAATAAATGCAGAATTCCAAACCTCCTCTGGCATTAATAGGAGCACTAAAAACATGCACCAGGAGCTATATGGCATGGGTTTGATGGCGAGCAGCTCCATGCAAGTCTTAAATCACCAAGCAGAATAACACACGACGGATGGAGCAGTGCAAAGCACACCACCACTGGACTCTGGAGCAGTGGAAACATGTTCTGTGTAATGACAAATCACACTTCTCTGTCTGGCAGTCTGATGGATGAGTCTGGGTTTGGTGAATGCCAAGACTGTCTCACTTCATTGTGCTAATTGTGAAGTTTGGTGGAGAAGGGATAAAGCTGGGGTTGGTTTTTTTTTTTTTTTTTCCTGAGTCCTGAGATAAATCTTAATGCTTCAGCTTGCCAACACATTTTGGACAATTCTATACTTCCAATTCTGTGGGAACAGTTTAGGGACGGCTCTTTTTTGTTCTAGCATGACTGTGCCCCCGTGCACAAAGCAAGGTCTATGAAGGTATGGTTAATGAGTTTGGCATGGAAGAACTTGATTGACCCACACAGAGATCTGACCTCAACCTCATGGAAAACCTTTAGAATGAACAAGAATGTAAATGGGAGCTATGACCACTCAGAAATACTATTTTGAGTGAATGGGAAAAACTCCTGCAGACACTCCAAAATATTGCAGAAAGTCTTCCCGGAAGAGTGAAAGCTTTTATAGCCGCAACAAGGGGACTAAGTCCGCATTAATGTCTGTGAATTTAGAATGGGTTGTTATAAAATCTCATGTGGGTGGCCAAATAATTTTATCCATATAGTGTATCTATATATACAGCACCAGTGTTGTATGTCATTTGAATACTTTGGATGTGTGACTGCAAGCCCCTTCCTGAGAGAATCCATCCTGACAGGCTTCAAACTACCAGAGAGTAGCTGGACTTTCATTTACCACTTTAAGTTTTTCATTATCTGCTTACCAGCTTTCAAACCTCTGCAGACTGTATTTTTAAATGTTAGTGCATGGTTGATGGATGGATCATCCAGTCATTTGTGAAATATTTTTGTAAGTGCCTGTCACTTTCCCAGATAATTCTGTGTAGCAAACTATATCTGGAGAGTCATATTAGAGGAGAAGAACTCATGCAAGTGTAAATGACAAAAAAATGCAGAAACTACATAAATATTGCACTTCACCTCCAATCTTTAGGAGGTTGGTGGCTGGCAGATGAGTTGCTTGATGGCACACTAACTTTTCAGCAGAAATGTATTGCCCTGACCTTTGAAGTCCGCATTGATCCTATGCACTGAGTGGCCATTTCCTCAGAAACAAACATATATAATTGGTATTGGGTTCCAATGGTGCTCTTTCAATGTCTTAGGGATGCTTTGCAGCAATATAAATCAATTCACACTTATAGACACAATATGGGTGCATTAGTGCTGACTAGTGATTTGAGGATGCCTGAGAGGTAAGAATTCAATAGACCTTGATCAGGCACAGCCAATCTATCCTCATCAGTCCTCAGTTTCTAATTGTACACAGATGCTTAAGATCATAATTAATTTTATTTTTACAGATTATCATTTTGTTGTATTCCTTGTTAATTTTGTGTTAGTTACACACACACACACACACACACAGATAGAGAGAGAGAAAGACACCTTTGTTGTGAACAGGTGCCCTGATGATCAAAATGAAATATTTAACACACCTTCTTGATATAAATGATAGCCTTTGTCTTCAGGTGTTTCCCACAAATGAATTTGTGCATAAATGAGTGAGTTATGTTTGGTAAAACAGAGACTGAGAACATATGGTTGAAGAAATGTGTAATCTCATTCCACATATACAATAGTTCTAGAGGTGTTACCTGTACAGCTTGTGATAAATCCTGGTTGAAGCCTTGGTGTCTAAAATATTCTGTTCTCCTCTTCTGGTTGTGCAGGGGTGTAACGCAGAACCACTGCATATTACAATTTAGCCACCTCCTGCGTCAGTGCCTTTGATGCCTTTTGTCTATTTATTGTCTCATAAATTTCCTCTCTGTGGTGTGTCAGTAATGCAAACATTGCTTGAACAGCAGATCATCACAAATCTCAGGGGTGATGTCATTCAGTGACTTGCTGGACAATACTCCAGCCTAAAATATATTTAGGTAACAATAATACATTTACATAATTATCCTTTTTTTCCTCTCAAAGATATTAATTGTCTTCATTTTCCCAACATTTCCAAACGTTTTCATTTGAGTCTTTCAAGTTAGCTGAGCAGACCCCAAGGAAAGAATGTGATTCTCCTTGAAGTTTTTTGGCTGTGGTGTATGAGATGAGTTTACTGAGGAGGACTACAGTAGAATCTTTTAATTGTTCTGGATGTCTTTTAGTTCTATTATAAATCTCTACATTTATTGAACAGTTCAGGAGTATGAGAAACAAGCTTATAGGAATATATGCGGTGCAGTACCTCATATCAGTTGATGAGGATTTTCATGTTAAACTGTGTAGAAAAACTAACACTGATGTCTTGTCCATTTGCTACCTCTGGAGTTTCAAGAAGTAAGCTAATTCTAAAAATGTCACATTTGCTTCTATAACATACTACTGCGTATTTTTAACAATTAATTCAAAAAGCAGCTGAAATGCACACAGTGTTTTGCAGTTATGATTCACAGAAAAGTAAAAATCCTCATTTTCCTTTTGCACTGTGAGCCCAGTGTCCAGGGTAACATGGATTTTATTAGTCAGTGTTGAGGAGAGTGGTTGCTAGATGTTACCTGTCCACTGTTCAGTCTTGCTGTTTACTCAGCTGTAGGGCCTCTGTCTCCAGTGTAAGGGCAAAAGGAGCAGGTCACTAAATATTTCATTTCCCAAGTAAAACATGCTTGCCCTCGTCAGGTGAAAAAAGAGAGAAAGAAACAGATCACAGTGATGAATGTGCAATCAGGCTGATTAAGTCATTATTAGTTGTCCAAGGTATCCACTGAAGGAAATGAGGGCAAGAATGAAAAAGGTTGTTTATATGTCTCGTAGTCAGAGCTATGAATGTGATGTGAGGAAGAGGCCGCTGTGAACTTTTACCTCTACAAGTTAGTGATGTGCCCTTAAATTACTCTCTCGCTCGTAGTGTTTCTTCCCTCTGTCAGGGTCTTCCTTTTTCAGTAATATTGATGTTTAATCCAATGAACAAATCTGTACCATGAACACATATAGAATCAGTGACCCAAATGAATATTGCACAACGGCACTTACAGTGAACTCCTCTTTCTGCCAGTTTCTCTCATAACTTTTTCCTGATTGCCTTTCTTATGTTCTTTGACTGTGTTTTTGCCAGCAGATGGTGCTGTAATCTCTTCACACTGCATCTACAGTGGAGCTAGACAGCACATGCCCTCCCAGGAGGTGGGGGGAGTCCAGCTTAGTTCCTGAGTTTAGGCAAATGTTTGTTGAAATAAGTGGAGATTTCCTGGTTTTCTTTTTGTTGGAAAAAAAGGAAAGAAGCAAAGTTTCTTTATAGGATGAGCTCAGGGTGTTTTGCAATTACCCTTACTTGTGCTTGAGCTCTTTTTTTCCCCTTGTTGAGTAGGAACAGACAATGTTTTCCATTCCAGTTTCCTCTTACAGTTGCAGAGAGGGTACTGGTGGGCTCAGTGTTGAGGCTTTTACTGGTGAGCCAAATATCACAGCTAGAGTGGATGGTGGGAGACATTATGGACGTAAGTAAGAGCAGCGCTAACATTTTTCTTTATAAATGGACTGAGAAGAGAGGGTGAAGAGAGAACACAGGAGCTTTCTGGTAAATAGGTTAATAATTAAGCTTATGAGCATCTGCCAGAGCCATGCTGTTTCTAATTGAAGAATACATCATGTAGACATCATAGCTGAACATATCTAAAGGATTATGTTTATTCTTCTCCTTTTTAAACTCAAGAATATTTTTAGTTATTTATTTTTGCAATTATTATTCAGTCACTGTTGTTTTTTTTTGTTTTTTTTTTTTTTGTAGAACACCTGTGACTTGTCACACGGACAACATTTGCTTTTCACACCATTAGGGGAGGTGTAGGCTGACCAGGAGATGAGAAGTGTATGTGTGTGTGTGTGCATGTGCCCGTGTGCGTATGTGTTTGGGGGGGCAGAGGTGGGGGTCTGTAGAGTGTAAGCTATTGAAAGGAGGAATGTGAGAGAGCATTATTGCCCGCACTTCATGTGAATGGAAAAGGGGTTAAAGAAATGACAGCGTACAGTGGGTGGTAGGGCCTCAGCGCAGCCTGGGAGGAAATGGAATGAGAAAGTGCAGTCAGGCAAACCACTCATTCACCATGACAAATGGGAGAGGCCTAGGCCAAGGGGATACCTGATACCCCATGGTGGGCTGTGTGCACCTGCCTGGGCTCCATGTGCACCAAAGTGGAAATAAAGCTCAGCCACTTGTAGGAGCACACCTCCACTGTTTACAGATTTAGATATTAACAAAAGTTTTATACAGAATAATATGATGTATTGAAATCATGCAAAATCAGATATTATTTCAGTTTTAAGGCTATATTGTTTGGTTTCTTTTCAGATCAGTAACATACCTGCCATAACCTTTATTCTGTATAGTTCCAAAAGTTACAATTATATGAGGAAAAATCACATAGGGGAATGGCAGAAATAACGGGCATATTACTGAGAGAATGTGATGCACTTTGCATACAAAAAAAGAGCCAACATCGTTACAGTGTTTCATACATTATTTTTTAATTAATGTATAATATCTAATTAATCAAACTGCAAAAAAATATTAACAAACAATTTTAGTGAAGCAAGAGGATATCCACCAAATAATTGCATTTTTTCATCACATATATAAATAATTTTTTTTCTGAAATACTTTTCACATCATGAAACGGTGCATTTCAAAGCAGAAATGTAAAATATATTTAAATACTTATTTCTGTTTAGGTTACTTCAAGTTATGCAAACGTAAGCTTTCTGTGTATTCACGATTACATACTTGTATTTTTATTTAAATTTGCGGACTGTAAGTATAGTCATTTTTTTAAAATTAGTTGTAAATTTTAAGCATAATAAATGAAACTTGACAAAATCTTCAATGGAATCTTCATCCAAAAGCATTAATATGCTCTCAATAAGTTAATGAGTGTTTCAACGGGAATGTCACAAGCTGCATGTCATGAGGTTCTAAATTAAGGCATATATCAAATTTCAGAGGAATATTAAATCTTTGGGAACTGTTCAGAATTAGAGGGGTGCTGCTATAATCTAATTGTGTGTGGGGACAGAACAAGACACATACTGAGACAACAGCAGAAGCAGTCTTCTGTTCACAAGTGGTGCAGAAAGTATACTCTGCCTCAGAGCTGTTACTCTTCCTAGAGCATCAGGGAAGGATTACTGACCATCTCCTATGCAGGCAGATGATCTGTGGTCTCTCCAACACCGGTCAGTCTGTAGCATCAGGTTGCAATGCAGCATGCTATGAAAATACTCAATCTTGTCTCCCATTTCAGTGTTTAGATTGGGCTGTGGAATGATCGCAGGCTGACAGTGGTAGGGCTTGGAGGAGGGAATAATTTTGTCTTTTTTTCCAACCAAATGTGAACTTCATTTCAGTAGATTTGAAACTATCTCATCTTCTAGAAAGAGATGAAATATTGTAGAACTTTTCTTTAAATGGCTCTATTTTATATTTGGAAAACAATTTATTTTATACTTATGTGTAAGTTGCAACGACCAAAGGCGAAGAATGATGGGAAGTGAAGTAGTTGTCCTTTGAGTGTTTTCATTTTCAAAGTACATCAAATATATTATGTTATCACACCAGAACCAATGAAAATTAACAGGGAAAAACAACACAATATTGTCATGCGTTTTCACTTGTTTTGGTTAATGTGATCACTGGCTAAACTGTGTAAATTGTAAGTGAGTTTAACCATTAACGTAGTGTAAATCATCAGTTATGTTACTATGGTTACTTGCAGTCAAATAACAGGTTGAGGATCTAATGTGCACTGATGATGTAGCCTGATGATTGAACTGTTTTTCCAGTGTATTTTTAATGGAAGCGTTGGGAGATCTTTTTGTTTGGGTGCCGAAGTTTAAATGTTAAATATAAACAATTAAAATTATAATGCAAATAAAATGAGTTAGCAAGTTAATACAACTCTTAATAGCACATTCCCAATAGTACAATTCATCAGCTTCAGTGAATATACCTTCCCTGTGTAATCGGTAAGGAAAAAACATTGTTGTTATCATTTGTTTTTCATCCCTTTCCTTTAGGGCTAATGTGTTACCTCAGAATGCTACAGTGTACCCAGTTTTAAAAATGAATCTGAGTGTGTATTTTTTCCTTTGTAATTTCAGTATATATTTTTTTGGCTTCTTTGTTAACATTAAAAGCTTGTCAGTGTCGCAGGACTATTGCAGCTCTGCCAGCACACTGACTCATCAGTAAACAGCTCTGCCAGGTTTAAGCTTTCTCTTCTGTGTCTTCGTATGATCTCCTTATGTATGTGTGAGTATCCTCAGATCACTCCTCCACAGCAAAGACATAAATATATGTTGGGTTAGGCATATTCTGATGCTGGCTTTTGACAAAATTACAAATTATAAAATAAGTGTACTTTATTTTCTTGTTTGAACTGTATATAGCGCTGCAATTTCAGTAAGGTATGGTATTTCTATGAAGCTAGTAGTGAGCATGTTTTTATTCTTGTGCGAAGCATCTGGGTTAATCTCATATTAGTCAAGAAGGATCATTCTCACAAACAGTCTTAGACTTGTTTCACAGAACTATGCTCTAAATTAAATGCATGGCGTCAGTGGATTAGTGTGTATCAATTTAGAAATCCAGTAATAAGAAGTAGCTAAAAATTAATTTCTGTTTTTTTTCTTTTCCTGTAAATAGCAATATAGTTAAAACAACAAAGCAGACTGAATTCCTAGAATCCAGAAATGGTACGATTGTATGTGTGAAATTTGATTAACCACTACGACAGCGTTTACAATTTATTGTCATACTGATTGTGTATAATTAATTCAAAATCTTAGCAGAATTTGATTTGAGTTTCCACTAGAGAGTTTATGTTATTAAGCTTACCCCTCATTTTGTTTTCTAAAAGTTTTCCATCACTGGTCTAGTCTCCTGCTATTTACTGTCTACATATAATGTACTGTACGTGATAATGTTATTTGACGTGTCCTGTGGTTTGCATTATTTAGGTAGACATTCCTCCCCCTGTCATGCCTGTTGCATCTCGTAGTTTCACAGTTTTATTTTCATAGTGAAATGTATTTATTTGAGGAGGAGCAGTGGGTATTGGAGCATCTGTTGCATTAATGGCCAACAGAGTAAACAATATGTTTTGAATTACTGTAAGATTTGACCTTAGACTAAGCTTTATCTTATGTATAAATCATAGTGAGTTCAATATGCTTTGTAAGTAGATTAGTTCATGTGGAGTCCCCCCCTCTTCCCATAGACACAGTCTCTCAGCAATGAGGGCCTAAAGATGTAATCCAGATTCATAATCCAATGATTCTTACAAGCTGTTTTGTGTTGTTAAATGCTGGGTATTTGTGTTGATTTAATATCATTCTAATCTCCTTTAAACTGCCAGTTGCTGTCTGGTTCATAGCCATCTTGTTTATTGCTTGCTCTCTAGTCTTGACTGTAGGCTGAGAAATCAAATCGGATGAGCCCAGTGGACTTAAGGGGTAGTGCTGAATCACGGATGTGTTCACAAATGAAGACGATTTCGAATTTTTCTAAAAATATAAAAATGTGATGTATGTCTATATATATTACATTTTTATATTTTTTATATGTCTGTCAGGATGTTTTAAAACTTAAAACGCCCTGTTTTAACACCCTCTGGTCATATTTAGTGACAGCAATTCACAATCATACTGTAACATTTGCAGGATCCTGGCTGCAGTTTTTGGCGTATTCCTTTCAAACCACGATGTTTGAAAGTAACAGCAAATTCATTTCCATTTCTCTGTCATACCAAGATCACATTTAATAATTAGAATTCCTAATTCAGAGTTTATTGAAATTATGAATCCTTTTAGTGGTGTTGGAAAATGCTATGTGATATTTTACTTTGGATTTTATTAAGTAATTTAAAAAAAAATCATGATTATCATTTTACCTATACACTGTAAAATCTTTTTTCATAAAAAAAACACATGAAGATAATTCTGATAATACATGTCATACTTTGGTGTCTGTTTTCTGTTTGGTTTTGGAAACATATTGTAAATATACTGCTTAACAGAAGGCATAGCACAGCTTGTTGAATTTAGTTCAGTCCAACAGGTGGTTCTGAGAATTTCAAATAATAGGTGTTTACTGTCAATAGTCTTTTGAAGTAATCGAGTTCTCATAAAGCTCAGTCTGATTATTGTCCACACAATTGTTATTTAGTTTTATTGTAAGTGGATTCCACTCCCAGAAGATTTCTGCAGTTCTCTGACTCGCACGTCCAATATTATTAGTTGCTATGAGTTCAGCCTGCGCAAATCTGTTAATGCATAAGACCATAAGAGCTTCTTATGTTCCAAGCCAGGTCAGAGTGAAGACACATCAGATTAATATTTGATCATGCAGAAGGGCCCTTAATCAGATTTGCTTATTCCCTTAGCTGAGTGCTCTGCAGCAATTATCATAATTGTTGCGCTAAACATGCTTGTCTTTACGGCTGGCGGTTGGACGTGAGCATGTGCTGTGAGAGGGGGATTCCAGTACCAAACCCAATTAATGCAGGATGGATGGCTGGGCATGCTGAGGGAGAAGGAGGATATAGAGAAGAGGAAGGGGAGGGCCATGGGCAAGGATGCTGGTCCAACCCACAGTGACATAGCCCAGGGCAGCACAGTTGACTCCAGCCACCTGGAGCTCTTCAGGACAGGCTCTCCCCATGCTGTAATCCGCCCTCAGCCATGCCACCAGCGCCTGCTGATACGAGGGGAATTAGAGATGCACCAAGATTCTAGCCTACAAGTGTCTATTCAGTTGCAAAATTTATAGATTTTCTGTGCTAATTGATACCAGGCTCTCTCATTGCATAGTAATTTTCTTACCTCTCTACACAAAATGGAAGAGATATTTAATATAATACTAAAAGTGTGTAAAATACACCAAGGGAATAAAGAGTGATTATCTGCCTTAGAATGTCATCTTTTCAGCCTAAATGAAAGTGTATTTCTTTTTAATAAAGTTTAATTTGCATTTGAGGAAATATTGATATTCATCTACTTATTGGGGCCGAAGAGGCTTACATTACATGCAGTTACCCATAGGGATCTTTGCTGAACTGCTCTGTGTTTAAACAGAAAAATATGTGTGACAGGAAAACAAAAGACATACACACTTACATGCATTGATATTGTCCTTGTTATTTATATTACCTATGAAAATACACTAGGAACAATGTGATCAGATAAGATTTCAAGCAAATTTTTTGAGGTATGTGGTTCATGCATCACTTATTTTTAAAACTGAGGCCGTAATACACTTACACACACACACACACACACACACACACACACACACAGCCTTTTATGTTTTTGTTGTAAATTTATAAATCCTAAATAGTTCCACCAAACACTTACCCAGATACCTAAGACACAAATTCTTGATTTATGTTCTAAATTGTGAAATATTTTTTCAGTAGTAGCTATGTGAGAACCCACATTCTGAAACTCTATAAGTGGTTCAAAAGTGATTAGTGTAACTTTGCTTCACGAATGTAGGTTTACAAAACTCCCTGTATTTAATTTTGCTTCAAAATGAAAACTTCATGAAATGGACACAGTCACAACAAATCTTAATCTTTATGTCCAACATATATTTCTTTGGTGAACAGGATGTTCTGAAAGTATGCTGAGATTATCCTGAGGTTATTCTGAATGCTAAGCAAACACCAAACATTTTGGATTCAAACATGTGTGACTCACATCCTTTTAAACTATAACAATAAAAATACCCAAGCAAAACTGTGTTCTGTGTCATTTTGACTGCTGCCTCCTGAATACGTTGTCAGCCAACCAGTTTGTCATAAGTGTGTCTGTTAAATAAATGAGCCTGTGGACCAGTTCTGTCGGTATGAAAGTCATCTATCCTGCTGGAGGCATGGCACTGCACAAAGAAACACTAGGAGAGATGGTTCCCCATTAATCTATGTTGACTGGCTGGAAATTGCATCTTTGTAATGAGTATTAGGTGTGCATCTACATGAATTAAAGCTGAATGAGCCCCTGATTGATCACCTCGTCCCAAATGACGCTGCTTCCATGATCATTATTGTTTAAAAGTGACTAAATCATATCGGGATGATTAAAAGTCTCTGCTCAGAGGGGAGGGAAGATAAAGTAAAGGCGCAATGTCTGAGAAATTGCGCTTTCATCCCCAAATTCTGTTTATATAGTTGTGCTTATTTCTATTAGTTAAAGTTCTGGGTGTATTGACAGAAAAAGAGCCTGTAGTTGAACAGAGTGAAAGCATTGACCAAGTAAGGCAAATTACTTGGTCAATGCACAATTTCTACAATATTTCAGTACACTACATTGATATTTAAACTATTAGTATCTCAAGCTGTGATAAGAGAATAGTCAATAAATGTTAGTGGGGTTTATTTATGTTAAGTAAGCAGTTTGTAATACTTTTTTTTGGTTCATACCCACTGTTTATAACAATAACAATAATACACTACAGCCTCAACTAGACCGTAACAAAGTACTGACCCACATCCCCACATGTGCGGGGAGTGTTCATGTAACAACTCCATTCTCATTTCACATGTCACACATTCACTTTTAATGGGATGATATTATTTTTTGTGCAACCTGACCACATGAAAGATCTCTAAGGGTAAATAGAGTGCAGAGGCAGTGTTTGAAGTCAGGGCCAAAAAGTCCAGGTGTTTTTACAGGCATTGTGGCATTTATGTGATCTAAACTATATGTCTGGAGTCGCCTACACAAAAGTGCTAGACATCCCTGCCAGGTATTCACTTACTTCATAAAGTACATTCAACTGTGGGCAACTGATTTGCTGGAGTTTGAGTCTCAGCCATAAAATCTTGACTGTTTGGACTCCCACTTGACTCTGGCATTTTGTAGAAAAAGGGCCCCACACATTCAGTGACTAAGGAGACCACAATGAGAGTTTAAGTGTTCGTATGCATTCTACATTTGTACATTTTAGAACTTTTACATCTGATACATTATCAGGGAACCTGTTATTGTTTCAAGGGTAAAGTGAAACTCTAATTTTCTGGGCGTTGTTTGAAAATAACAGCTTTTTCAGAAAAAGACCTAGCTTAAGAAAAAGAGCAGACCTTGTCACCTTCTATCTTGACATATTTACTGTACCTGGACGCACTAATGTTCCTCTGTAATGTCTTTCTGGTAATTATGCTGCCAAGCACCCTGTTGGGGTAATTATACTAAAAACACCCTCATTAGCAGCATCAAGATGTAAACCCCCAGAAGCCTCACTATCTTTTCCCCTTGTGCACCCTTGGAAGGCAAGTTATTGGGCCAACTCGACTTCATTCTTAACTTTCTGCTTGTTGCAGGATCACATCACTGCTTTTCAGTCTGGCTGCATTGCGTATGCTCCATTGTACTGAAATTACACTTCACTGTTGTGAATTATGCTTTCTTCACTAGCTCCAAGTTAATATTGCCCTATGGTTTTCATTAAACTGGCCTAAAGCGCATGGACGTCCTGATTTTCTCACAAGCTTGCTGTGCCTGTGTAGCAATTGGTTTAAATGAAGAACGCTACCAAAGCTTACACACAAGCACATCAGAGCTGTTTTCAATAATGTGACTTAATTAAAAGTTAATTGCTTGAAGTTCTGTAGACCAGTGCACAGTAAATATCAGTACCAACAGGGTATCACATCACCCATGAAGGCTTTGCTGAAATTTGTACAGAGAAATTGCTTAAATGGCAAACCATTTGAGGACTAGACATAAAGAATGGTAACTTAAAATATAGTGGTGAGTTTTCCTTTGTGCATACAAAATGGACAGACTACTCACCATAACACACCAGTGAAGACATAACAGTCCTGAGCCCTGCATTGTCTGGCAATTTGCTCTTTTTAAATTATTCAGAGGCAAGGCTTTTTTTTATGTCAGCAACTGTGTGTTTTCCAGTGACAAAGCTAGCCTCACCTAATAGTTTCACTGCGTCTGCCTTTTTATGACTGACATAGCAATAAGCAGATTGTCCAGATATTTATGCCATCTGCAAGCACGAGAGATAATTAAAGTATATAAATTAATCAAGTGCAATTAATTAGAGGCTTTATGTTCACAGCAGTACATCTTTGCATGTATAATTTATATTTATTGATTTGTTTGGTTTCATTAGCCTATAAGATAACAGAGCAAATGCATTAGAGGGGAAAATGCACAATTAGCATGCGGTAAGGGCTGCTGGTAATTGATAGATCAGCGAGCACTCCCTGCAGATATAAAGCTGTGTAAACTGTCATAAGCAGTTACAATCGATGACTGATATTTCGCACCATATCTCTCGCTTGATTAATGATGTTTTTGAAAGCGGCCCCCCACTTAATGGGACCCTGATAGGCATGCAGAATTTACTGTTTAATCAGGAGAAAGAATTTATTGTGGTCCAGAACCTGTGTTGTTGCCGGTAGAAATGTATGATTGGTCTCTGTGAGTGCTATGCTGATGTTATTTGCTCCTGTCAGCAGCCAATATGGCTGAGCATTAAGAGCTTTGTGCTTCCCAGTTGATTTTTCATTGACTGTACTGCCATCGTTCATCACTGGCTGGTTTCCCTCCATTCTGCAGAGCTGGGAGGAAAGCAAGCTGGGAAGTCAATAGTAGCCAACGTGTTCACAGCATTCCAGCGTTTCCAGCAGTGCTAACGGTGTGTAAACTATGCTCAGAATGAAAGATGCTTATTTACCTAATAACAGGGCTCTATTCTTCTTGAATTACATAGTTGAAAGTTTACACTTTTGACATTTTGTGCGATTAGAATGTTCTGCTGCATATCCTGCTTGAAGTGCGCACACTTTTTTTAAGTGGGGTTGCACAGGTACATCAAAGGTGTAATGATATTTTATGTGACATGCATTTCCACTAGGTGTTTAGCATTCTTGAAAGTATAATAATGTTTTCATTGCTTATATTTCTATGACTTCTTCTCATTCTTCATCTGTACCTCTAGGCTCTCACTAGCAGTGTAAAGGAAACAGAAGTCATTGGAGTTGTTAGCTGCTGTTTGGTGTGGCTGACATATTTTAAAGATGTTGTCACTACATGTTGCGTCACTGATAATTCATGTGGCTCTAGCAATATAATTACTGTAAATAGGATGTGGGGTTTATGGGCACCACATGTTGCTGTCTGGGAACAGCTTCTGTGTATTTCTGCTCACGTTGAGGTGGACCACTTTCTCTATTTTGCTTTCTCTTAGGTCAATTTGAACCTGTACAGTATTAAAAGGAAATACATAGGTGTTTTGCCTTAACTTGTATAAAATTAGTGAGACACTATACTTGTATGGTGTCGTGTATACAATATTTTAGAAAATATGCTTAAGGAGCTGCGCCCTGCACCTGGGTACCAGACGCACATACATTTTTGCCCTGTGTCTCAGACAATTTCCTCCCCTTATGTCACTGTAAATACTTACAGAGGAACCACCCCCTGTTTAAGGTTGCAGATATGTGCAGTAGAAGAGGGAGAAGCGATTTGCCTTCTGGTGATGTGCTCCAAATTAGGATCTTACTTTACACCTGCTAGTATCTTCTCTCATTTCCCACCCTTAGGGTGGCTCCTGAGATCTGTTGAAGATGAATATTTGGGGAATTCAGTGAAGAGCTCACTCTCTATGCACCTTTTGTTACAACTGACTTTGATTTAATCAGCTTACTTCATGAACATACGCTCTGTTGTCCTCTACGAGGATGGTAGGAAACTGTGAGTAATCGAAAGAAAAGGTCAGTTGGCATAAAAGAAACAGTGAGAAAAATGTTTTGACCTTTCTCACTTTCCTTGTCCTGAACCCAGAGCTGAGTTAACAGCTGGAGATGGTTGGGGCCTGCTTCTCTCTCTCAGCTTGCTATTGGTGTTGGTGAAGAAGTAGGCTGCCTGATAGCAGAGCCATATTGACACGGCCAGATCGTCGTGGCCTTAAACCCACAACAGGTTATCTGATATCTCTCTAAGAGATCCCCAGAGAGTGAGAGCTTCCATTTTTCTCAACTTGTATATAAGTAAACTGCAGGACCTGGCTGGGAGGTCAAATCAATCTCTGCTATTTATTACACAGAAATGTGACACTCCATCTTAAATAGTCCCATCCAAAGTGATTTAGCCTCATGTCTGTGTTGCGTCTGCGGAGTGTGTGCTAGTGTGTGTATGTGTGCATGCCAGTGAGATGGGGTGCACTGCATTTTACGACCATTGTGCCAAATTGTCTTTTTTCTCGGACTCGTCTCTTGTAAACAAAGATGGGTTAATATGCTCTTTGAAGACAGTTTTATGTAAAGCTTTTAGCCCTGGTGTATGTATCATATTTACTGTAAGTACACTTCAAACAAAGGGGCAGGCTAATGCAATGAGAATGAGTAAAGATTGTAGTCATGCACAGGTCAACTCTTGAACACAGCGCCTAAATATGATCAGTATCTCATACTCATTCAGCACACTTTGATGCTTGTTCAGGTTATGTCTGTATTAAGTTGTTCAAACAGTGCAGGAAAATAGGACAGTGACACAGTCATTAGCCCCTAAAGGAGGATGCAATCCTATTTCTGTGGGAAGCGGAGCTCTGTTTACTGCGTGACAATGTGATATTGTGTGGCTCATGCTGTCTTAATTGGAAACAGTCTCACCCCACAAAAGGTGCATAAGACCCCTGATTTTGTGAGGCAATCTCATCCCTCCCCTTTCCCACTCCCCATCACCCCCTCCTACCCACCTCCCCCTTCCCTCTGAAGAGCAGCACAGACCCCTGAAGCATTTCCTTAATCCTCCGGAAGATCATGCTCTCCCACTAAATATGGTACCTGTGGACAAGCAATGGATTTTTCCATAATAATAAGTTGAAGATTTCATTATGAGTGGCTAATGGATGGACAGGTCTGGGTCTGAGCAGATACACAGAGAAGCATCCCTTTGATCAG
>VUQH01047964.1:0-10161 GCA_015106775.1 Etroplus canarensis
ACACACAAAAGTATTGGGCCACACCTTGTAATCACTAAATTCAGGTGTTCAATTCAGTCCCATTGCCACCCACGCAACGGTACTGTACTACTGTGATAAGATGCTACTGCAGAGGATTGTTTTTCTGTGGTTGACTCGAGCCCTTTAGTTCCAGTGAAGAGAAATCTTAACGGCTCACCAAGACATTTTGGACAAGTCCATGCTTCCAGCTTTGTAGGAACAGTTTTCTGTTCCAGCAAGACAAGATCCATAACGGCTTGGCTGGATGAGTTTGGTGTGGAAGAACCTGACAGGCCCGCACACAGCCCTGACCTCAACCCCATTCAACACCTTTGGGATGAACTCATTTCAGTGTTGCCTCACAGCAACAGGGTCCTAGCTTCAAACTCAGGTAGGGCCCTTCTATTTGGAGTGCGCCCTGGAGGGAGCCCTGGTTTGTTCAGGTAATACTGTCTCTGTCAGCCCAGGATACTCAAATTTTTTTTTTTTTTATCTCGAGTTCATTTGAGGTTAAAAAAATCAAATTTATTTTACTCTTTTGCACAGTTTAAAAAAAAGCCAAAGATAACACCATACAGTGCAGGAAGAGGCAGAAAATCATGAATATTCTAATCATAAATATAAACATTTCACAGCATTGTGCAAAAATCACAAAACTGACATACAGATAAACAATACAGACACATATAATAATGACCAAAAACAATAACAGTGAAGATGATGACTATATATAAACAATAACAATCACATGAAAATAAAAATAATTAAAGCACATACAGTAAGTGTGTGTAGATGTTTAAATATGTGTTAGTAGATTCATTCATACAGCAAAGCTGATTGCTAGGCAGTGAAAAAAATGTCTCTGCGAATAAAACAAATAACACAGGAACAACAGTACCTTTGAAGAAGCACTTACAGAGCAGTAGTTAAATTATATTTTAAATGTTTTTTGAAATATTTTTATAAAAGAACAGACGGAAAGAACCATTCCATAATTTAGAACCCCAAATCTTATGGCCAACTGACCTCAATAGGTAAGAAATTTAGAAAAATAAAGATGTGAAGATCCATGAGTTTAGCATGAATGTACCTGTGAGTTAGAATTAAAGTAAGTCTCAAACTGTTATATATAAATAAATAAATAAATAAATAAATAAATAAATAAATACAAATATGTAATAGCTACTGATGTCATAAACAGTAAGAATCTTGAGTTTCCTGAATAAAGGAGCAGATGGAACATCAGAGTCCGAATACTTGAAATTGCATTGTTGTTACAGATGCTCAGTTATCTATAAACAATTATAAATCTGAAAGGCAGAAAAAACGAAGATTAAATCTATAAATGCATATGTATAAAGAGCACTGACAGGTGAAGTGAATCACACGGAATATCTCCATCATGGCACCTGCTAGTGGGTAGGATACATTCAGCAGCAAAAGAACCATTTGTCCTCAAAGTCGATGCGTTAGAAGCAGGAAAAATGGGCAAGTGTAAGGATTTGAGCGAGTTTGACTGGATCAGAGCATCTCCGAAACTGCAGCTCTTGTGTGGTGTTCCTGGTAATGCGGTGGTCAGTATTTATCAAAAGTGGTCCAAGGAAGGAGCAGTGGTGAACTGATGGAGTCCATGTCTCAGGGGATAGGGGCTGTTTTGGCAGCAAAAGGGGGACCAACACAATTTTAGGCAGGTGGTCGTAATGTTATGCCGGAGGGGTGTATATACAGTGTGTACAAGTTAAGTTGACTAGCCAAACGGTCACACGGAGCAATGATTTTCCGTGGCATTCTGTGGTGCGACTTGGCAAAACGCATTTCTGGAGAATTAGAAGTCAGTGAAAAGAATAGGAAAAGTACTTGCCCAAACTGGAGCTGAGAATGCAAGCCAGGGCCCCTAATTAAAGATCAGTATCTCCAAAGCTCCTATAGGTGTAATGTGTTTAGCGCGCACATGCGCATCCACACACACACCCACACACACCCACAGGTTCCTTACTCAAGCAGAAGTACAAATATTTGTGTTAAAAAAGATTGCATGCAGCATAGGAATGTCTTGTATGTGTTCTTGTTCCCTCCTTTTAAGTTAAAACTGACTTGCCAAGAGGTTGTGCAGTGATGCAAAGTAATCAGTAACTCCCCTCAGATGTGTTAAACCTAAAGTAATGAGTAAGGAGCAGAAAGTAGAGATATTTGTGTTAAAGTGTAGACAGTAAAAATAAAAAGGTGTCAGGAAAATAAATTTTCAAGTACAGAAACCAGAAAAATCTGCTTAAACGCAGTAACCAAGGATTTGCTTCGTTACTCCCCACCTCTCTAGAAACAAAGTTTTATATAGAAAATACAAGTTAAACCTGCAGCTACGTTTCCTTTTCTTCTTTAATCTTTTCCCATGTTGGTTTCAAACATTGCCGGGTCTCTGATGATTACAGCTGACTACCTCATACGACACAGCAGGTGGGACCTTCACATGCTTTGATTAATAAGCAGATATGAAAAAAAACCAAAAACAACTACACCTACATGCCCATTGAAGTCTGCTCCAATCACTACTCTCTCTCCCCTGGAAATACTCTTCATCCAACTTACTCCTGAATTCCTCTTCTAACTGACATCCACAGCTTGTGGGGCACGTGCACTAACAGCATTCAGCATCACACCTTTAATTTCCAGCCTCAAAGTCATCATTCTGTCTGACACTCTTCACATACTCTTCCTTCAAGATGACCCCCTACTCCATTTCTCTTCCTACCTACACCAGTTTGAATCCACCTCCGATGTTCCTGGCCTTGCTTCCCCTCCACCTGGTTTCTTGCACACACAATAGATCTACCTTCCTTCTCTCCATCATATCAGCCAGCTCTCTCCCTTTACCAGTCATAGTCCCTACATTTAAAGTCCCTACTCTCACCTTCACCCTCCAACCTTCCTTCTCTTTTTCTGCTTCCTAACACACTTTCCTCTTCTCCCCCTCCTTTGTCTTCAGCCAACAGTAGCATAGCATTTTCCTGGGCTGGGATTAGTTTCGTCTGTCTAAAGAGTTATTTTTCTGGAACTGGGCACACTCTTTTGGATGTTTTCTGGAAAAGTATAATCTGGCCTGGAGTGTAAACAGTGGTTTACACCTTGTTGTAAACTCTTTGTATTTGCATTTATGAAGGCATCTCTTGAGTGTAGACAGAATTCTGTGATCATCCACTTTAGTTTTCTTCAGTGGTCTTTCAGGCCTGTGGATACCTTCTTATGAAAAATGTTCCAGATTGTTGTTTCTGCCCCTCCTACAGTTTTTGCTATTTTGTTGATAAGGTTATTATAGTTTTTCAGCTTAATAATGGTCTTCTTTGCTTGCGTCTGTCATGAAATATTGGAGTGAAGACCCAAAAATTCAGGCTCAAAGACAGATTGATTAAACGGAAAAACACACAATTATTAAGTTGCTGTAAATAAAATAAAATAACAAAGTCCATGAAAACAACTAATAATAACAAATATTAACTTGAACTAGTACACAACCAAGTCCAAACCTTATCAAGACAAACAAAAAATAAATAATAGCAACTAACAATGAAGCCAAATAGAGAATATCTAATCATAAACAGGAGTTAAAGACATTCAAAACTCAGAACCCCTGGACAGACTAGGGATCATGACAGCACTGACATTTCTTTGAACCTCAGATTGACAGTTTCACTGAACAGCTACCAAACACGAGTTCAAGACTTGGAATCAACTCCAGATCTTTTATCGCATCAATTTGTCATGTAGTGTTGAGGGAACAGGCCTCAACTGGTCATGAAACTGCTTGTCAGCCAACTTTCCCATCACTTTTCAGCCTCTGAAAATGGCAGACTGTGTATAAAATGGCTGTGATTCTTAAACGGATAATACATTTTTTTTTTTTTGTCAGAACCCTTGAATTAAAGCTGAAATTCTGCACTTTGATCCCATTTTGACTGATTTAAAATCCACTGTGTTGGTGTAGAAGGGAAAAATTGCAAAAAAAAGTGGCACTGTCCCAAAATTTATGGACTTAACTATTCTTTTAGGGGCTAAAACTTGTAGATTTGTGGCTGTAAATAGTTGGTTTATAACTTAGTGATCATTAATGTTGCAGCTTTACTGCTGATCACAGCTGATTGCCCCACATGATAACAGCTGGGGTTTCACAGAAGAATGCCTGAATTATGGAAATCATGAATTATTCAAACAGCTTTAAGGTATGGGTAAATATGAACCTGATTTGTTTGTTTTCAGGTATTTGATGTCATGTGAAAATGTAGTTTTTGCTACGTTCTGTTTTTTCTGCATGTGGTACAGTAGCAAGGTCAAAGCTGTTCAGGTTTTCTTTTTGTATGTGAGGCGAGCACCTAAAGCTCTCTGATTATTATGCTATGTCACACTGAACATGTGCACATCCATGCCTAACCTGTTCACAGCACGCAATGTTCAGAACCTTCCACATTAACACGTTTAGTTTGTAGAGGTCGTTCCTTTGTATTTAAACTCTTCATCAGTCATCACTTGCTGCAGGGAAATGCCTCACAAAAAAAAACAGTGTATAAGGAAACAAACCAATGAAGAAGAAAGGAATTTGGTTCTTTGAGCCAGAGGCAAGCATGTCTTGAATAAACTACTAGGTGGCCTCCTCAGTTAGGGGTTACACTTTGCTCTTTCAAAAAATGCCACCAGATACGACCTGGACCCATAAGAGGAGCTTTAGGTTTGTGGTGCGCCTTACAACTTCTTGGGTTCACTGTCACTCATTGTGACTGCAAACTATGCCATATGGACAGAAGAACTGGGACACCTAATGATTACACCTACAGGAGCTTTAAAGACATTTTATTTGAAATCCAGTGGAGTTGGTCCCCCCTTTGCAGCTATAACAGCTTTCTAGATTTCAGAGTGTGTTTGTGGGAATCTTTGCCCATTTATCCAGAAGAGCATTTGTGAGGTTAGACACTTGTTGGATGACAGGGCCTGGCTCACAATCTACATTCAAGGTGTTGCATGGGTTTGAGGTCAGGGCTCTGTGCGGGCCAGTCATGTTCTTCCACACCAAACTCATCCAGTCATATCTTTCTGAAACCGAAACTATTCTCACAATTTTAGAAGCATAGAATTGTCCAAAACGTGTTGGTAAGCTGAACCATTAGAATTTCCATTCAGCAGAACTAAGCCAACCCCAGAAAAACATTATTCCTCCCCCACCAAACTTTACATTTGGCGCAGTGCAGTCAGACAGGTAATGTTCTCCTGGCCTTTGCAAAACCCAGACTAGCATGTTTCATCACTCTACAAAACGCGTTTCCACTCCTCCAGAATCCAGTGGTGGCTTGCTTTGCACCACCGCATCCAGCGCTTGACATTGTGCTTAAGGATGTGGCGTGCAGCTGCTCGGCCATGGAAACCCACACCATGAAGCTCCCAGTGCACAGTTTTTGTCTGGAACTCTGCAGTTACAGAGTCAGCAGAGAGCTTGCAGCTTTTACGCACTATGCACTTAAGCACTCGGTGACCCCGCTCTGCAACTTTACATGGTCTGCCACTTTTTAGCTGATTAGCCCTGGTTCCTACACTGCTTCCATTTTGCAAAAACCCGCTTGCAATCACAGTACCACGGTCAAATTCAGTGAGCTCCTTAGAACGACCCAGTCTTTCATACATTTTTGCAAAGGCAGACTGCATATAGGTGCTTGATTTTATGCACCTGTGTTAATGGGGCTGAATGAAACACTTGAGTTCCACGATTAAGAAGTGTGGCTAAATATTTTTGTATATAGTTTATTTAAATAAAAAAATGTCACATAATAACTCATTCTCATAGACTGCTGGCAAGCTAGATACACCAGAACAAAATGTCATGCCAGTTTTCTGTTTGTTATTCTGGACAGCGTTTTAATATTTTCAGGTTTTTCAGGTTCATCAACTGCACCAGTGCCTTTACCAAACATGTAAATACACCTTCTCGTGTTTGTTTATATAAATAAGAGCATTCAGTAGGTAGCTTAGTTAATGTGCTAATAATGTAGAAGACAATTAAATGACTGAAAACATTTTAATTCCAGGTTTTCTGAGGGTCCCTCCTGTTATATTGCCTGGTCCATTTAAATTTGGAAACTTTTATAGAGGCTCTCTGTCATTTTTTCTTACTTTACCTCTTTCACCTGGCTAGGAGCTTGTGATTGATGTTTTTGATTCATAAGACCAACTGAGTTATATTGTTTTGGCCTTGGAGACTCCAGCTCGTGCATGCTTTCTTCAGTTTCTGCTGTGTTTGTTGTTGCAGCTTTGTTTTTTCTTTTTTGTATGGGTCCATATTTTCAAAAGCTCTGGAAATCAAGTACAGGTCTTAGCAGGGCCCTGGTAAAGGACTTTCACGTTAAAGCTTGTGAGGAAGACAGCACATGCAGTCATGCATGACAAGGAATAAATAACTTGAAACACTAGATTTGCTGGAACATTATAAAATCCTACATATGCGGGTAGAGGCAACGGAGCTTGCTATTGTCAAGAATCTGTCTAAAATTTCAAAGGAACTCCTTGGAAGTTGTTCGGGAGTACACAGCTCCTTTTCTAAAGAAACGCTGTGCCCTAACTGCTGTTGACTTTGTGAAAGGTGATATAATGTGCTCTCTGAAATGAAATGAAGAACCTCCTCTTTTCTTATCTGCTACCTGGGGCTGCAGTTTCTTTGAGGAGCAAGGATCCAAAGTTTAACAATGTGTTCAAGTACTCTCACACTGAGCTATGGAGTTATGGAAGATAACAGCAAAAGTCACACTTTCTTCTATTATTTAATTAGTAGGGTTAATAATCTTATTTTTCTGCCGCTGTTCTAGTTTTTATGTTTTTTGAGTTTATTTTATGGTTTTTAATTTCTTAGTTTTTAAGCTCTGTTTATTGTATCCGATGATTTTTTTTTTGGCCTTAGTTCTAGCCTTGCCTTGATTTTTATTATTCTTTATTGTTTATCTTCAGTTACATTCTGTTCTTGTGCTCTAGTTCTGTATATCTCATTTTAGTTCTCGTTTACTGACTGCTGACGTTATTTGAGTTTGCCCTTTAAGTTCAGCTATCTTCCTCGCTTCCCCCGGGTTTGTTTTACGTTTTTTCTGTGTCAAGCTGTGTTCTGTCTGCAGTCTCACTTCTGTTTCTCGTTTCCTTTTTTACTTTGGTACCCAGTTTGCATCCTGCCCTTGATACCACCTGTGCTCCTCTTGGTCCTGTTGCTTGTTCCTCTCTGTGTATTTATACCCCTGCCTATACCCTGCCTTTCGCAGATCTGTTTTGAATAGAGATTACTGCCCACGTTTTGCCGTGTTTGGACTCAAAATACATTTAGCAACCATGTTGATGTGCTTAGTGTGAACCTGTTTGCACAGTGATGCATGTGAAAACAAGCCTGTTATTTCATTCTCATTTCCTTGGAACCGGCTTTTAAGAAGGCCCAAGGGAAGACGCTGCTCTAGACGTATTTGATGGTCTGTCTCGTTTACTGCTCAGCAGAACCCAGTAAAACATGTTCGAGTTTTCTGCAGAGAGCCGTATCCACTGAACAGCAGGATTAGTGAATACTTGGATCAAATATTTCATAGAATACAAGATACGACCGCTATTCAAAAAAGTTGCAACACTGCATAAATTATGAATAAGAAAACAATGCAATGATTTGCAAATCTTAAAAAACAATATTTTAGAGCATAGAATACGTGGCAAATGCTGAAAGTGAGACATTTTACTGTTTCATGAAACATACTAGCTAATCTGGAATTTGATGGCATCAACACATCTCACAAAGGTTGGGAAAGAGCCATGTTTCCCACTGCGTAGGATCCCCTCTTCTGACCACAGAACAATTTTCTACTTTTCCTCATTGTAAATGAGCTTTGGTGCTGTTTCTGGATCATGTTCACATATGGCTTCTTCTTTGCACAATAGAGCTTTAACCTGCATTTATGGATGGCAAGGTGAAGTGTGTTTACCGACAGTGAACTCCGGAAGTGTTCCTGGGCCCAGGCAGTGGTTTCCATGACAGAACCATTCCTGTGTGCAACGCAGTGCTGCCTGAGGGTCTGAACATCACCAGCATCCAGCATCCCCTGTGCACAGATGTGTCCGGATTCTCAGAATCTTTTGATCATCATATCTACTGTATGTGATAGTCTGTGGGTTTTATGGTTTGGGTTTTCTTTTGTATATAGGTTCTTGTTTCATAAGCTTGGTTTTTGGTTCGGTTTTTCTTGCTTCCCGTGTGTTTTCTTCATGTCTTCTTAGAGTCTCTGTAAGTTCTGTTCTTTGTGCAGTTCCTCTTTCACTTTGATGGCCCTGGGTGTTTGTGTTCTAATTTTGTATGTTTTTGAGTTTTGATTATTTTATGCACTCTTCCCATCCATCAATCCATACTATATTGCGAGAGTCTGGTCCGCACTGCCAATAACCAGTCAAACTCGTTCCCGGTGAGAGCTGAACTCTGCCAGGGCTGCCCTTTGTCACCGATCCTGTTCATAATTTTTCTGGACAGGATTTCTAGGCGCAGCCAGGGAACGGAGGGTGTCATGGTCGGTGGCCATAGGATCTCATCTCCACTGTTTGCAGGTGATGTGGTTCTGATGGCTTCATTGAGCAATGACCTAGAGGCCTCTCTGGGATGATTTGTTACTGAGTGTGCAGCAACCAGGATGAAAATCAGCACCTCCAAGTCTGAGTCCATGGTACTCTGCTAGAAAAAGGGTGGATTGCCCTCCCCGTGTTGGGGACAAGGTTTTCTGGGCATCTGATCAGGACGCCTCCTGGGTGTCTCTCACCTGAGGTGTTTCAGGCACATCCCTCTGGGAGGAGACCCTGGGGAAGACCCAGGACATGCTGGAGAGACTATGTCTCCCAGCTGGCCTGGGAGCGCCTTGGTGTCCCCCCGAAGAGCTGGAGGAAGAGGTGGCTGGGGAGAGGAAAGTCTGGGCTTCTCTGCTCGAACTGCTGCCTCCGTCACCCGGACCCCTGGAAAAGCAGTAGAAGACGAGACGAGACGAGATGCACTCTTCATTCTATTCTCAGTATTTGAGCCTCATTTCTAGACCCTGCCTGTGCTTAGTTTGTCAACAGTTTCCTCTGTGTGTTCTTACTCTTATCCTCTTGTTCACGTTCATTTGCTAAGTTCAGTCTCATGTCCGCCTCCTCTGTTATGATTGCTTCTCACTTCCTGTATTGCGGTAGCTGTCATTTTCTGTGCATTGTCTTTAATTTTGCTTCCTGTCTTTGCCCCTTATTCCTTTGTTGTCACCTGTGCTTCTCTCCTTACTGTTTCTCGTTAGTGGTTAGTTTGAGTCTACTTATACCCCTAACCCTACACATGCTGCTGATAATGTTTGTATGCCTTGTTTTGTATTTCATGGACTTTGATGTCGAGGAACATTATTCTGAAATTGCTCCACAATTTGTAGATGCAATTTCTGGCAGATTGCTGAACCACTGCCCCGTCTTTACTTCTGAGAGCATTACTGGCCCGTCACTAATTGACTTAATTAGCTGCAACATGTTCCTCCAGCTGTTTCTATTTAATATCACTTACTTTTCCAGCCTTTTGCTGCCCATGTCCCAACTTTTGAGACATGTTGCTGGGTGACCAGATCCCAGCAAGTCAAAAGCGGGATGTGGGACACAGTGTGCAATGAATAGCCCATGTATATATGAGCCAGCATTTAAAAGCAACCCACGATAGGCTTTACAGACTCAGTTTTACTGTTCTCATGTGACAGTCTGCTTACACTCCTGTATTCTGTCTTTGAATCATAAAGAGAGAATAAATGAAGCAGAGAATGAGCCCAGGATTGTATATCAGAGAAAGAAATGTCATCTCAAGATTCAAGATTCAAGATTCAAGAGAGCTTTTATTGTCATTTCGACCACATTTAGCTGGCACAGAACATAGTGAAATGAAATAGTGTTTCTCCAGGACCTGGTGAAACATATAAACATGTAAACATATGACATGTGACAGAGACAGGACTAGTTTTTATTTCTACAGTTAAAAAATTTAAGTTTAAAAGATTTAAAAAAAAGAGATAAATAAATAAAGTGCAATGTGTGCAACATGTGCAACAGTTGCAACAATGCAATGCAATGTAAACAATGCAAGGACACCCTACAATGCAAAAAAGTACACAA
>VUQH01047965.1:0-10080 GCA_015106775.1 Etroplus canarensis
ACCTCTACTTCTTGCATCTTCACCGTTCCACCTGCCTCCCTCTCATTCACACACATGTACTCTGTCTTGTTTCTACTGACTTTCATTCCTCTTCTCTCCAGTGCATGCCTCCACCTCTCCAGGCTCTCCTCCACCTCCTCCGTACTCTCACTACAGATCACAATGTCATCTGCAAACATCATAGTCCACGGAGACTCCTGCCTGACCTCATCTGTCAATCTGTCCATCACCATTGCAAACAAGAACATATATTGACATATATGCTATACTACTTATATAAGCTACACTACTATACTTGTTATAAGTTGGTTGCTATAACGAGTTTAGCAACTTTTTCTTACGTTATTTGTGTTATGTTATGTTATGCTATGTTATGTTGTGTTATGTTATCTTATCTTATTTTATCTTTAGTTGTCATGTTCCATGGGTTATTGTGTTCTTGCTCTGAGTTGTCTTGTATTTTGTATTTCTTGTCTTGGGCTTCATTCTCTATTAGGATAGATTCTGTTCATATTTCTTTAGCTGGGAGCGAGATCTTCTTTGTGTTTTGTATTATGGATACTGATATCTGATGCCTTCATATAAGAGCTTTAGTTTTGTCCTTTTGATTTTTGGGACTTTGCTATTATTCCCACCCTCCTTATGTCTCCTTGTCTTTATTTCCCTTGTGGTCATTATTTAGTTTTGAGTTTCTGCTCTAATTGTATTTTGGTTCTAGTCTCTCTTTGTGTTTTTATTAGTTCCCTCCATGTCTCCTCTGCCTTAGTTCTAGACCTGGCCTGTGTTTAGTTTATTATTAGTTCCTCTGTGTCTCCTCAGTGCCAGTTTGCTGTGTCCTTCATCTTCTGTCAAGCTGTTTCATGTCTGCATTCTCAGTTATGGTTCTCACTCCCTGTTTTACTTGGGTAACCAGTTATATCTTGTGCATCGCATAAATTTTGCATCCTGCCCCTGATTGTTGTCACATGTGCTCCCATCCCACCTGTTGCCACTTTACCCATTAGTCTGTGTGTATTTATACCTCTGCTATTCCTCAGCTCTTTGTGGTGTTGTCTGGTTTTGTTAGGTGTTCTTTATGCTAAGCCATGCCAACTCTTGCCTTCTCCTTGCCCCATGTTGGATGTTAATTTCATGAACTTTGCTTATTTTGTTGGACTTTTTAACAGCTTATTAAAGCTTGCTTTGTGCTTAACCTGTCTGCTAGAGTCCTGCATATTAGGTCCTCACACCACACCTCAGAACCCTGACATTAGTACAACTTAATTAATCAAAAACAGTTTAAAATTATAAATCAATTCATTGATTATTATAATTACCAATTACAGCTTATCAAAGACATGATGGTACCTGCGTATGTGTCAGCCAATTAAAAATGAGAAATATTAGTAAAGAAATGGCAAAAAACCAAAATAAAAAAATAATTCTTGAGGCCTTTAGCAAACTGTGACATTATTTGTCCTCCAAAGACCATTGACAACTCTAGTGTTCTTCTAGCACCCACACACTAAATGTGAGTAAGATTTTCCTGCAAGCACAACATGCATCTAACAAATTAGAATAAGAAATCTGGAAATCTAAGTATAAATGTGGTATGATGTTTGCAAAGTTTCGAAATATTCCTAAAACAACAAACTTTTCCTGAGCAAAGAAAAAAGAGCAAACATTTGGCACTGGTTCATTAACAGGCTTGTCACTGCCCAAGAATTTTCTTGGAAGTTTCCTGGAAATAATTTCAAACCATTTATAAGGAAATGAAAAACATGCCAACAATAACTGCTCCCTTTTTTTTTTACATTTACCAGTACCAGCATTTGCGTAATGGGGCAGCAGTGGCAGTCGCTCAGTCCGTCGGGGGACTTGGTTGGGAACCAGAGGGTTGCTGTGGGCTGCCGGCTCAAGACCAGCCAGGACCTGGAGGCCAACCCAAGACCTGACAACTTGAGACACGCCATTCGGGACACATACATCCCGAGAGGTGTCAGCTCAACCCTCCCAAGCGCTGCCGAGGTGCTCACTGGCACCTGTGATGATCAGCCGTTATTCATTTACCTCTTAAAATGCATGTTCACTGTTTCTTGCATGCAAAGTGTGTAACAACCAAAAACACAGTGTTTGATGTGTTATTTCCCTACTCAGGGATAAATAAAAGTATGTATTATTACAATTATAAATTACAGATTTACCCCAACAAAATCATGACCATTTACTCCCAGTAAAAGCCACTCCTATGTTGCAACAAAAAGTTTAACTTCAACTTTCAGCAACCTGCGCTGCATGAAAAATTAATCTTTAAAGGAAACACCTAATCCAAACTGCCACTTCTGTTGCTCAGCTGGCTTATAAGTGACTGTTTCTGTGTGTTAATAAGTGAACCAGTGACCGATATAGATATTAACAGTTCTCTGTGGAGAGCTGCAGGGCATAACAATTTGTTTCTTCACTGTTTGTCCTTTTGAGTGGGTTCACCCTTTTTCTTAAGACTTGAGAGGATAATGGGCCTTTAACAGGCTTCCTGAGTGGCAGTCCAATGCAGAAAAGCCTTTTACATTTGCAGCCCACTCACAAACTCCATCAGCATGGCTGGTAAAACTAACAGGAAGCACAGAGCACACATTATCTACAAATGTAATGAAGTTAAATAGTTTAATAGAGGAAGCTGGAGTAGGAGGACTGTTTGTGTTGAATCTGTTGTCCTGATCTCATCTTTTTATTCAGTACCATATATAGCATCAAGTCAGTTAAACTTCCGGGGATATTGATCTGGTCAGTAAAGTAACAGAGGGGTTGTTTATCAGTTCAGCTGCTTTGGAGTTAATGAAATCAACAATAAGGCGATCCCCAAAATAGGAATGGTTTTACAAGTGGAGACCACTGACACTGTTTCCCTCCTCACCTTTTCTGACTGTTTTTTCACTAGTTTTCTTTTTGGCTAGAGTCAGTGTCACTACTGGCAGCATGAGGCAATATCTGGACCCTACAGAGGTTGGAAAGGTAATCCAACTCCTCCAGGATGGCACATCAATACGTTCCATTGCCTGAAAGTTTGCTGTGTCTAACAGCAAAGTCTCAAGAGCATGAACGAGATTCCAGGAGACAGGCAGTTATTCTAGGAAAGCTGGACAGGGCAGTAGAAGGTCCTTAACCCATCAGCAAGACCAGTAACTGTTCCTTTGTGCAGGGAAGATCAGGACATGCACAACAAAATGACTTCCAGTAGGCTGCTGGGGTGAATGTCTCTGACCAAACAATTGTGGCCCCTCAGGCCACTTTTGTGGCCTGAGGGGCCGATGTCATCTAGTAGGTCCTGTGCTCACTCCCCGGCACCATGGAGCCCAACTGGTATTTGCCACAGAATACCAGAATTGGCAGATCTGCCACTGGCACCCTGTGGTTCTCAGAGGTGAGAGCTGGTTCACCCTCAGCACATCTTACAGATGTGGAAGGGTTTGGAGAAGCCATGGAGAATATTATGCCACCTGTAACATCATGCAGCATGACTGGTTTGGTGGTGGGTCAGTAGTGGTCTCCCTATAGAGAAAGTCTCTTCTCTCTTAAAGGAACATGCAGCACAGTTTAGGTTTGCAACATTGCATCTGAACAAACCACACGACTTCTGGATCAATGTCCTTTGAACAGATGAGACCAAAATGGAGAACAACAAACACAGCATATCAGAGAAAACGCCTCATGCCAGCTGTCAAGCATGGGGGTGGAGGGGTGATGATTTGGGCTGGTTTTCCAGCCACAGGACCTGGGCACCTTGCGGTCACTGAGTCCACCATGAACTCAGCCAAATGTGAAGCCATCTGTCCAGCAGCTAAGGCTTGGCCCAAATTGGGTCATGCAACAGGACACTGATCCAAAGCACAGCAGCAAATCTACAACAGAAAGGCTGAAAAAGAAAAGAATCAAAAGCACTGCAATGATCCAGTCAAAGTCTGGACTTCAGCTTGACTGAAATGCTGCTGCTTGACCTTAAGAGAGCTGTGCATAAATGAACGTCCACAGACCTTAATGAACTGAAGCAGCGTTGTAAAGAAGAGTGGGCCAAAATTCCTCCACAATGATGACGATTGGTAAAGTCACACAGAACAGAAAATGACTACTTCAAGTTAACACTAGTAAAGGTGGCTCTGTGAGCTACTAAATCATGGGGTATGCTTAGTTGCTGACATCACTGTACATTTTGCATGTTTGTTTACTTAATTCATTTTTAAATTAAAACACTGTTTGGTTCTTTTGCCCGAAATAGAAGTGTAGGAGATTCCTCTTGGTTGTTTTATTTAAGCTAACCAGTGCTAGGTCTCAGATTTTTTTTAACTCACTTTAGCTAAAAGCGAAGCTGCAAACATCTAGGTTTACTGAAGCAATTCATTTTGTTTTTTCATTACTGAAAAAATAAACTGTTCGTATGAAGAATGCTGTGTTGTATTGTGGTCCTATTTCTTATGATTTTAAAGTAAAAGTTTCCAACTTGAATCACATAACAGCAGTGAGCACATACCGTATATGTGCTTTATTTACAAGCGTGACTGACACT
Source organism: Etroplus canarensis (assembly GCA_015106775.1). Taxonomy (NCBI): domain Eukaryota; kingdom Metazoa; phylum Chordata; class Actinopteri; order Cichliformes; family Cichlidae; genus Etroplus; species Etroplus canarensis. The sequence continues at coordinate 4,541 of VUQH01047965.1, forward strand.
GACATTTTAACAGCTACATTCAAACATGTAAAGGGGGAAAAAAGCTGACTCAGGATCTCAAATTATGTTGCCCAAAACAGAAATAGATTCTATTTTTCTCGAGCGTTACGTTGTGTTTTTCTCCGGAAAGGTAAATAAACTCACTGGCCAATTCATTAGGTACACCTGTTCAGCTGCTCATGAACACAAATATCTAATCAGTCAATCGCATGGCAGTAATTCAGTTCACTTAGGCATTTATACACGGTCATGATGACCTCCTGAAGTTCAAACTGAGCATCAGAATGAGGAAGAAAGGTAATTTGAGTGACTTTGAACATGGCCAAACTGTGAGGAATGTTTCCAACCCCTTGTTGAATTTATGCCACAAAGAATTAGGGCAGTTCTAAAAGCAAAAGGGGCACAATCCTGCACTAGTAAGGTATACTTAATGAAGTGGCCACGAGCTTATATCTTCATATTTAAATCTATATTAAAGGATGTGAACAAAGAGAGTTAGAAACTGATGAATGGAAAGAGAAAATAAAGAAAAAAAACCTTGTGAAGCAGATATTCGAAACCTTGGTCTCATTTCCATCAGAGCGCAAACAGACACAACAAAACAAAAGAGAGATGAAGCTGTTACTAGGCTTCCTATTTCTATTGTTGTCAGTCAGAAGCTGACACACAGAGGGAGGTCCAAAGTTTGTAGTGGAGGAGGCACTGAGTGTTTCTGTTTTCTTTTAGACCTGAACCGGTCCTTCTGCATACCAACGTGCATTCCAGCACTGAGCTCCTTTCATAGCCCTGTCTGTTTAAGTCATTACACAAGCAGCTATTACTACATTTCAGATGGTACGACCTGAAAATGTTGATGTCGCTGATAAACGTGTTCATTCAAATGATTTAAACTTCCTTAAAAGGCCCAGTGTGAACAACTGGCTCACTGTTGACTCTAAAAACATTTTTCTGACCTCTATGGCCAGAAAAATATTTTTTAAAAATATGTAAGGATGACATTTATTACACTGCCCTTTCAGTCTAGAAAGATGATAAGTTTACACTGATACAAAAAAGAAAAACAGAGTTAATCTTCACTTTTTTGTTAAGTGATTTTGCTTCATAAATACCTTAAACAACTGGCCTACAGCCAAATCATATGGATGCATTTTCTCTGTACTGATTGATCAAATAATGTCTGCAACACCTCTAAGCTTAAAAGGTGAGTTAATACATATAATGGCAGGAATGGGTTGCAGCAATGGTTTTAAATGGTCACCAACTGAACTCTGTGCTGTTTTCTGTTTATTTATAAAACAATTATAAAATATTTATTTGATATTTCAATCATCTAATTTTAATATTTGCTGTACTACAGTTGTATAACCGCCTCCTGCCTGGTATTTTGTTATGATGGAGTTTATTAACCTGTAAAAAATAAATAAATAAATAAATAAAATCAACAATACATGTAACAGGTGTTAATGTTAGAGCATTAAGTCCTCTTTATGACATTAAAAACACTATAAATAGTGTGAAATGTAGAGGATTCTTTGCCCTCTCTTGGGTTTGGCTGATATATTAATTTCCCAATCTATAGGTCTGATTCCACCACTTCTGATTTGGTGCTTGTTGTAGACTCAGTGGGAAGATTAAAAAAAATGAAAATCCTTCATAAAACACTGGATATTTTTAGGATTTTTTTGCATTTAATGTTCAAATTTAAACCAACTGGATATTAGAATTTATATTTACTGACTGCATCTGTTTATCTTCGTTTCCTTTGGACTCCCTCCACCTGACCCCATCCTATGCAGCCTCACCTGCACAGGTGAGCCCATGCTCGAAGATGTAGTGGCAGCAGACATCACACCAGCTGGCCTGCCCTCCGGGTTCGAAAGTGTGTCCCTCCCCGGACTCCTCCTTCACCCTGGGGTCCTTCTCTTCGGGGGTGAAGATGGTCCTCACATCCGGGGGTCTGAACCCCTTCTTCCTGCCGCGGGGGGGCCCCCCTCCGTGTGCCTCCATCCCGTTCCCAGCAGCCTGTGCCCCGTTTCTCCCGTCAGACCCAGCCTCCGGCAGCCCTCTCTCGTACCCAGCCGCCTCCAAGCTCTCCAGACTAGCCGGCTGAGGAGGCGGGTGTCTCCGCGCGGCTCTCACCACCGGCGCGCCCTTGTTGGCCTTGGACATCCGCATCTTGGCGTCCGCCTGCGGCCACGTCGCCTCGTTCAGAGCGTCGTGGTGTCTGTTGATATGAACCGCCTGCAGGGCCAACGGACAGTCATCTGTGACCGACGAGCGCACGGGGGCGTATTTCCGACCGTGGTGGTTAAACATGACGCGCGCTCTTCGCAGTCCGTGGATGTGCCGAGTCGCGCGAATCGCCGCGAGCCGGGCGAGGCGCGCGTTTGCTGCGGGTGACGATGACGGCGGCGATAAGCCTTGCGGGCGCGGAGCAGGTTCAGGCGGTCGGAGGTGTGCAGGAGAACGGGTTGGACCTCATTTTACTGAGAGGCTTCCGACGGAGGAGCTCCGGGAAGGAAAGTCCGCTTGCAAAAACATGCAAATGTGAACTTTCTTTGTCGCTGCCAGCAGCAGCACAGCCTCCAAGCAAGACCTGAAGAACTCATGGCATTTCTGGGTTTGCCCTTTTTTAATTCATATTTTGTTTTTGAGCTGCCTGTTGCTTCCCCTTTCAGCACAGTGCAAACCAAGCATGCCCGCAAATATTTGGATCTGTTATGTATATATATAATTACACACACAGCCAATCCAAAATGCACATATCAGGAAATTATTAAGATATTAAGGCAATATATGAAATTTTATATACGGTTATCCCATTGTTGTGATCACAAATCAGTTCCTAGTGTGGCCACAGGGTGGTGCTGTTTCCTCAGGAAAAAAAAAACAAGGCGGAATTTTATTTTACACACCATGAACACAATTCAGGAACCACAGTAGTCCTGTAAACTCTAAAGCCTATTGGAATGTGTATTATTTATTTCTGCTCTCAGTGTGATGTTTATGGAATAATTGTGAGCTTTAGAGATACAAGTTAAGAACTTAAACATGTAGCCACAGTGTTTACAAGAATATTGTACATTTAATTGCATTCTTATGCAAAATATTCATGGCCAAACGTTTTCCTCTAGCAGACACATGGTAATTGCCATTTTAACACGCCACAATTACATTTAATTGTCATGATTTAGAATGGAATGGACCGAGACACAGGAATTGTATAAGAATGGTATGTAGCTCAATATCTTCTTCCTCTTTTGGTTGCTCCCGTAAGAGTTGCCACAGCAGATAATCCATATCACCCTATCCTTTGCATCCTCTTCCCTCACACCAACCCTCTTCATGTCCTCCTTCTTTACAGCCATGAACCTCCTCTTTGGTCTTCCTCACTCCTTCCTGCCTGGCAGCTCCATCTTCAGTATCCTTTGTCCAATATATCCACTATCCCTCCTCTGAACATGTCCAAACCATCTCAGCCTTGCCTCTCTGACTTTGTCTCCAAACTGCTCAACCTGAGCTGTCCCTCTGATGTACTCATTCCTAATCCTGTCCATCCTGGTCACTCCCAGGGAAAATCTCAACATCTTCAACTCCACTTCCTGTCTTTTTGTCAGTGTCATCGTCTCCAAACCATACATCATAGCAGGTCTCACCACCATCTTGTAAACCTTCCCTCTTACTCTTGTTGCTATCTTTCTGTCACAAAGCACCTCTGACACTCGTCTCCACCCACTCCACCCTGCCTGCACTCTCTTCTTCACCTCTCTTGTGCTCTGTCCTTTGCTTTGGATGGACTACCCCAGTTATTTAAACTCATCCACCTTCATTACATTCATTCACACACATGCACCATGTCTTACTTCAACTGACTTTTATTCCTTTTCTCTCCAGTGCATACCTCCACCTCTCTAGGCTGTCTTCCATCTGCTCTCTACTTTTGCCACAGATCACAATGTTATCTGCAAACATCATAGTCCATGGAGACTTTTGTATGTAGCTCAATATAACAATAAAAATACAGTAACCTGTGGATCTGAAGCCACATGCGGCACTTTTGCCTATCTCCAGTGGCTCCTGGTGACTTTGACAAAAAACTACATTAACATGAAAATTGTCTTCTTAATTTTGCTGAACCAGTAGATGTGGTCAGTATGGAACATACACATCTCATTTCTATTTCTCCTAGCTATGGATTCAAATAAAAAGAATTTGATACAAGTCACAGAAAAATAGAGAATTTGTGGACTGAGTTTTTTACCACCAACACTGCTGCCTTATTGGTGTGCCTAATCTACTGCTGGACTTCAGTCAGAATCAAATTGAAAACACCCTACTTCTTGTTTACTGTTTATTTAAAGCTATGAGGCTGCTAATTGTTTTAGTACCAAAATAAGCTCCTTTTGATGGGATTCATTTGCACCACTCTACTTAATGCCATCCATTCTCACAGAGATTTTCTTCCTCCAGTTCAGAATTAGTCTGATTTGTTGGTGCTAAAAAAGAAAAAAATGTACCTTTCAGCTGCTCCCTTGTGTTCTCCACCAAGGGGTCACCACAGCAGATTAACCTGCACTGGTAATTTGGCAGAGGTTTTATGCCAGATGCCCTTCCTGACGCAACTCTCCATGCTGAGAGGGGCTTGCATCCCCAGCTGGAATCAAACCAGGGACCTTCTGCTTCAAAGGCAAATGCATAAACCACTACGCTACAGAGGACACTTGTTGGTGCTAAAAATAAGTCAATAATTTTGTCATCGTGCTTTTGTATTTTCATAAATGCAATAAAAAACATGGTATTGTTGGAAAATGCAGGCGTTAAAGTTTCAAATAATCATAAACATATATAACGTCTGCAACATTAAAGATGGTGGTTGAAGTATAACTTCCAGGACTGAAAAAGATTTTTAGAACCATCATTTGGGGAAATTGTCTGCAAACTTGATGTTTTAATCAGATTTAACTGGTGATTCCGGTGACCACAGAAATTCATTTGGATTATGCTTCAAAATAATGGCATAAATAAGTGCCCACAGGTGTTTCAAGATATCTGCAGAGTGCTTCTAGAGGACTTTGACCCTGCATATAACGGGATTAGATCCCAACAAACTAAATGTGAGACAAAGAGCATGTTTGTGTGGTGTTAATTATCCTAATGCTGAGAGAGAGAGTCTGAAATGTTCATATACCCAAATGTTAAACAATGGAATAAATGAAAAAAAGTGGATAAATTAATCTCCAAAGTTATCTGGCAGGGGAAAAGACCGAGATTGCGGCTTAAAACCCTTCAGTTATCAAAGGAGAAAGGTGGTCTTGCCTTGCCTTGTTTGAAGGATTTTTATATTTCAGCCAAATTTAGGACTTTGGTGTGCTGGTGTAATCCAGAATATCAGGCGAGATGGAAGGAAATAGAGATGAGTATTTCTGGAGATTGTTATGGAAGCTTGTTTCCACCACTAAACAAAAAAAAAAAAATGCACTGTGCAGTGCATTTTTTTTTTTTTTTTTTTTTAGTGGGGGAAAAAACTTTCCTTAGATTTC
>VUQH01047967.1:0-14248 GCA_015106775.1 Etroplus canarensis
CCAAAGCAACGGACAGAGCACAAGAGAGGTGAAGAAGAGAGGAGGGATAGTGGACATATTGGACAAAGGATGTTGAAGATGGAGCTGCCAGGCAAGAGGAGAAGAGGAAGACCACAGAGAAGATTGATGGATGTAGTGAAGGAGGACATGCAGAGGGTTGGTGTGAGAGAAGAGGATGCAGGGATAACAATTTGCTTTGAGTGAATGGCTGCTTCAAAGGAAGTTGAAGTATTTCTGGGTCTCACTGTCTCTTGTGTAGACGAAGAGATGCATGAGGCTATTTTAACAAGCTTGAAGCCACCATAGTGGACAACAGCACTGGCAGACACCAGCTTAGTGCAGTTACTCACACATGAGTAACTAGGCTGAGCTAAAATGAAAAGCTAAAGATGAGTGTTTCGTACAAGTTTACAATGCACGAAACACTCATCTTTAGTTATTCCATTTTAGCTCAGCCCAGACTTGTATTCTCCTTTAAACACTAAAAGGTTAGATTAGATTACTTTATCGTCATTTCAACTACATATAAATACACAGTGAAATTAAATAGCATTCCTTCAGGACCTGGTGCCCCATCCAAGGGTAATGCCGGCAGGCCAGGGCCTGCCTCCAGCCCAGCACAACACCCCACCCGCGGTGTCCTCTTCCCCGGCCACTGACATCAGGCGATGCCAAGAACTGAAGACCCGGCCCACACAGCAAGCCTAGATCGGACCCCCAGAAACCTCTTAGCCGCAGCATCAGCCCTTCGAAGATACTCCCCCTGGAACCCAAGAACTTTGGTTTCACAGACGCTGCCCGGCAGGTCATGAAAACAACGCCCCCGGATCGCCAGTTAGCATTGTCTGTGGAAGGAACACCCAATTTTCGAATACCAGGCCAAAACGGGGACAATTACAGGGGTACAAGCACCACCTTGGCCCTTGATTGAAAAACATCATAGCCTAGAAATGCATCAAGTTAGTGAAAAAGCTGGAATAAATAAAACCTCAAAGTAAGGTATTTGTATCTGTTAGGTTCTGAAGTGCAGCCCCAAAGAGAAGAATAGACACGCAGGTAAAAGGTATAACAGGTTTTATTAATAGTTGAGTTGCAAGAGTGAACTCTAGGGAGTTCTGCAGAATAAAGCTTGTCTTTCATGGTTGAGAGTTGGTCAAGCAGGTTCCAAAACTAGTCCAGGTGTGGGTCAGAGTTCCTAGGGCAAAAAGAGACAGGATGTGAGCACGAACACTAGACAAGGTTTCCGAAAGGTTCACCAGTGCAAACGTCCAGCAACATCAGACTGCGTGAGGCCTGGCTACACTCTGGTGGGGTATGATGGAGACTACAGGGCTTAAGAGCAGTGACAGGCAGCCAAGCAGCATCAGGTGTGCAGCCTCCACTCCACCCAGACACATCCACACCTGGAACTAGAGCATAATCAGTAGAACCCAGCGCACACCTCAAAGAGGGAAGGAGGAGAGAAAGAAGACAGATCCAAACCCAGAGGGACGGGGACCATGACAGGATGGGTGTGTTTTTCAGATAGAGTCGGTTGAAAATGACAGCTGAAATAGCCTAATGACCTCTCAATTCTCGTTGGGTCCTAAAGACAAAAGGAGCCTCCAGGTCTACTCTGACTGCCCTTTCTCTCTTCTTTTCTGTCTGGGTTGGGTCTGGGCATTAACTAATTGTGCTTATCTTTCAGGTGAGGCGCTGAGGTGGAGTATGCTGGCACACCTGGGAATCATCATCATCATCATCATCCGTGCTATTTAAGCCCAGCAGTTTCCTCCATTCTCTGCTGGAATGTTAAGCTACTGATCTAGTCGTAGGCTCTGGCCAAGTCTGCTGTGCTTCGTGTCATGTTACCAAGTTCTGCTCCTTTGCAGTTTGCTCTGCTTTCGTTCTTAGACTCCTCATGCTGATCCTGCCACCCGAGGAACTCCCTGACCCACTCTCACTGCTATGGGAAACTTCAACATCGTCTTGGACCTCACTCGCTCTTACGGAGTCAAGAGACTGTGTTGTGTGTTGCACCTTTCTGTCTGGATTATTCTTGCCTGTTCTAATTAAATTAACCCTTAAGTCCAGTGTTTGTCTGCTTTTTGGGCTGTCCCTTCCTACAGCATGAAGTTAGACCAAACTATCATACTTTAATAACACAGGAAACATAACAACCACATACAGCAGTGGTCAGCTTTTATTTTACACCCATAACATGTAAAAGATCCCTGATACACGTGGAGTATATGAACCATATTAAAAGCAGTGCTCTACAAATAAGTTTTCTTTTTCAACTTATAGGCTTTGCTACTTATTATAGATAATCAACTGCATGATCAAACTCTATACACACTCTCCATATTCAGTTTGTTGGTGGGTAAAAAACAACCCACCAATGTAAGGCATCCATAGATCTGATGATTTATTACGTTGTGCTGTTAATTTATAGAGGTATTAAACCCAGCAGCTGGCTGTAAAAATAATGAGCAGATGCTGAATCTGTGCCATATGTCATATTTAATTGACATTGCTTAAGAATGACAGGTCTGAAACAAGGATGCCACATTTTGTTAAATGCCTGTTGCCTAAACTTTTCTTTTATAGTGTTTCCTCCATGCATGTCTCAGGTGGGTGAGTTTAAGAGACACGATATGGACATGATTATTGGACCACCTACACATTGCACCTACAGGAGCTTCTTTGACATCTTGTATCATAACATAACAGCTTCCACTCTTCTGGGAAGGCTTTTGACATGATTTTGAAGTGTGTCTGGGAAATTTTTGCGCATTCATCCAGAAGAGCAATTAGCAGGTCAGACACTGATGTTGCCTGAGAAGGCCTGGCTTGCAGTCTCCAAAGTAGTTCATTCCAAAGATGTTAGATGGATTTGAAGTCAGGGCTCTGTGCAGGCCAGTCAAGTTCTTCCACACCAAACTCATCCAACCATGCTTTTACAGAACTTGCTTGTGCACTGCTGCACGGTGATGCTGGAACAGAAAAAGGATTTTCCTCAAACTGTTCCCATAAGGTTAGAGGCACAGAATTGTCCAGAATGTCAAGCAGAAGCATCAAGATTTTACTTCACTGGAGCTAAGGGACCAGGCCAACCCCAGCATGGCATTATCCCTTCTTCACCAAACTTTACAGCTGGCACAATTCAGTCAGATATGTTCACCAGACATTTGCCAAATTTAGACTCGTCCATCAGACTGTTAGATAGAGAAGTGTCACTCCAAAGACCAACGACTTTGGGTCATACTAAAACACAAAGCTCTACAGCTCAGCTGACCAAACTTTCCAAAAGGCTCAGTGGCTCATTTTAAAATTCCTCTTGCGCAACATCCTCTATTTTATCTCTATATCATTATCTACGAGAAGGCCATCTGAACTGTAATCTTCCAATTAAAGCTACAGTCAGTGTTGCTATCACTATCATTGGCAGTGTGTCAGGGGTCTGCTTTTAACAGCTGTTTGTTCAGATGTTAATTGAAAGTTTCTGTAATGAAAACCCCTCTGCCTGACTCAAAAGCTTGTTAATGGAGGACTGGCCACAGATGGCTTGTCGAGTTGGTATAGAAATTGCTAAGACTGGAAAAGCCTTCCCTGACGCCAGTACTAGGAAAAAAAAGAATTGTACATTTACATATTTTAATTATGTGATGAGAAAGATGTTGAAGAATCTTTCAGCTGAAGACACAACAACACAACTAACAGAAAAAAACAACACACACAAATAAAATAAAAAAATAAATAAATAAACAACATTTGGAGACTGAGTCCCTCTGGTAAAAAAGAAAAGGCCATTTCTCCAATGTCTAACACTTATTTTACACTACATGGAATTCTATCACCATTTAAATTGATATTCACAAGAATGTTTATCTAACACCAAAGCTAATTGGTCAATTTAACCCTGTCGGATCAGTAAATACCCTTAACCCCAACCCTTAGCTATCTTGATGTATTTTTCCCCAATTCTTAGGAAGCACAGGGGAAAATTCATTTTACTTTTCTCCAAAATGGACACTTGAGGTTACTTGTCATCATTGTTGGCATGAGGGGGAATACATTTATGGTTCATTTCCTGCCTGGGTTCAGACTTCACAATACTTCTGTCTGATAAAATGGTGGGAAATCTTTTCTTGGCCCATTGCTGTCCATGTATTTTATTACATTTTACAAACCTCATTTCCACTGAAGTTCAGATATTTTCCAAACAAAAATCTGTGATATGCTAATTCACATGAACCTTGATCTAACTGACAAAAGTACAAAAATGTTTTGAATAGTTTTACTGACCAACTTCATTCTATTTTGTAATTATGCACAAGTTTAGAATCTGATGGCTGCAGCGCACTCAACAAAAGCTGGGACAGAGCTAAAATCAGATTGAGAAGAGGACAGAGGTTTGGAATACTCCACATTTATCTGGCTAATTATAAACAAACAAGCGAGGTATCGTGGTTGGGTATGAAGGTGGTGTCCATCAAAGGCTCAGTCTTTCCAAGCAGGGATGTGATGAGGCTCATCTTCGCAACAAAATTTTTCGTTCAAAGAAACATTTCTGAATGCAAGACTGTAGAGGATTTGGGTCTCTCAACATCTACAGTGTTAAATATTCTGAAAAGATTAAGAGAATTCATCTTGGAGCATAAAAGGCAAGGTCGGAACACACTGATGAAGGTGAATGATGTTTGAGCCTCCAGGCGACACTGCCTGCTGTGACTAAAAGAGCTGCCTGGGCTCTACAGTACTTTGGAAAACCATTACGACTTACCAGTTCATCACTGCATCCTGAAATGCTCCTCTGTGGCAAATATGAAAACCACTATCCACACTGTTATCAGCAAAAGCCTCTGTGATGATATGGTGCATCAGTGCCCACAGCATGGTGGAGCTGCAGTTATGTGAAGGTACCATTGATTCTGGGGTGTATATTTGGATTTCAGAATCAAAATATATTATTAATCCCAGGAGGGAAATTGTAGAGAGACACATGCTGCCAGTAAGGTGACATCCATGCTTATTTCGACAGGACACATCGTGCATGGGCTACAGCAGTGTGGCTTCATAGGCTGGTGTGTTATATCAAGGAAACATAGACAAGATTTCCAGTTGCAAAACTACAATTATGTAGCCATCAAATTCTAAATTTGCATATTAACAAAGCACAATTAAGCTGGTCAGCAAATCTGATGCTTGTCCCAAACCTGGGTAAATGGGGAGAGTTGTGTCAGGAAGGGCATCTGGTGTAACGTCTTTGCCAAATGCGCATTTATAATGTTATTTTCATACTGGATCAGTCAAAAAACGGGGTTAAAAATGACCACCTCCAGTGCTGTTAGTCAACAGAGTGCTGGTGGAAACTATCCTACTGACGGCCCAAGGGATGTCTGAAAAGAGGAGGAGAGGGGGAAGGCATGTTAGGAGACAAAGAGAGAGAGGAAAGGTAGGAGGGTGGATAGAGCCACCAGGCAGGAGGAAAAGGGGACTCATGGATGTAGTGGAGGACATGCAGAGGGTTGGAGTGACAGAAGAATACACAAGGGACAGGGTAAGATGGAGGCACGTGTTCCATTGTGGTGACCTGACATGGGAAATGAGCTGAAAGAGAATTAAGTTGGTCAGTAAACCTTCCTGAAAATCTTTCTTTGAACTTTTGTTTTTAATCCATTTTTGATAATAGTTTAACTTTTCTGCACATGGAGTTTATATGACACACAGCTGCTGAGTTGGTTCTGAAGTTATAAATCTCTCCTATATGAACCCAGAGCCGGACTTTTCATCGCCCTGCTCTTCCTCTAGTTGTCCTTTGCTCTCACCTCTATGCTATTAGTCAAATGCATGATGTTACCTGCTACTCATCCAGACATTAGCACTAATTGATCTTAATGATGCTAATAATTCTCCTTATACTAATGCACTAATGGACATCTGTTTCTTTGTGGAATGAGGGGCTTTCATTTCTTACATAAAAAGGAGGTCAGCTCGTTCGTACTGCAGGTGATCTTTATCCACGAGTCTTTCTGTCTCTGTCTCTAATGTTAGATAATTGTTGCCATACCAGGCACTAATGTCTCAAGTGTTACCAAGAGAGTGTTAATGTGTTTATGTCAGACACATGGAGACAGATTACAAGTTCTGTCTGTGTGTGTGTGTGTGTGTGTGTGTGTGTGTGTGTGTGTGTGTGTGTGTGTGTGTGTGTGTGTGTGCATTTTGTGCTATTTGTGTTTGCAGACCACATTTCAAAAGAAAAATTAGCATACACAGCCACAGCGATTTTCTCATTTAAAAGTGGCATGTCAGTGCAGCCGTGACTGCCTGCAGAATTTCATTAGCACTCATTAATTGGATAACTAAGGCTAATTAAGCTATTAATCATTAGCTCATGTAGACACGCTGCCCACCTCTTCCACTTACCTTCCTCTTTTGACTCTCCCGCTTTCTCCATCCCTTCTCCTGCATGTCAAGAGGAATGTCATATTCTGCTGTGAGAATCAGCGAGGAGCGCCACAAAAATCCTGTCCTATTTTCCTCAAATTAGGCAACGTCACAGAAATCCAAAGGCACGCCACTTACAGTCAGGTCTAAAAGTATTTGGACAATGTCACAGCTCCTGTTGTGTTGCATCTGCACACCACCACAGTGGATTTTTAAATCAAATTAACAGAAGTGACTGAAGTTTAAACATTAACCCAGCCACAGGGGCCCACAAGCCAGTGTACTTCTAGTGCTGGTCCCAAGCCCGGGTAAATGGGGAAGGCTGCGTCAGGAAGGGAATCCGGTGTAAAAACTTTGCCAAATCAAATATGCGGATTCATAACAACGATCCGCTGTGGCGACCCCTAATGGGAGAAGATTGAAGTTTAAACATTCCACTTTATTAAAATATATAATAGGGAGCAGGGGCTCCTCATATAATACACAGTGGGTACCTTTGAGTCACTTTCTCAGACACAGCAAAACTCCCTTTTGTGCCAACTCCCGGCTTGAAGCAGGAAATGAACCTGAAGCTGGCCTATCAAATTAACCTTTCTGAATCCAGATCACATGATGCTACTGCAAGATGTTACTGCAAGACACAGGCCAGCTGAGCCTCCATTTCAACTTGTGCTGAAAGTGCAGAGTTTATTTTATACCAGTTTTTAAATTGTGTTGATAAGCCAAGTAAAACCAGATTTATGATAAATCATTTACGGCATGATTTTTCTGTGTCCGGTGCACGTTTGGTGTAAGAAATGGTAAAAAGGAGAAGGCTTAAACAAAAAAAAATCACACGCGTTTATCCACTTCAACCAATCAAAATACGAGAGAGAGCGAGAGAGAGAGGGGGCGAGAGAGAGAGAGGTGTCATTGTGATGTGTCCCTGTGTGTTGTGGTGGACAAACTGTTTTTTTTTTCTGGACTGTCAGAAATAATTTGTGCGGCATCATATTGTGACACCTGATTGTTTTGTAACTAGTTACACAATAAAACTCCCGAAACATTGCCGGCTTTTTGATGTAAAAAGTTAATAAAACTGTATTGTTTGCTGAATTTTTGGACAAGTTTTTTAAATTTGCACTTTATATTTTCATTCTAAGTTCCATAAATGGTTGGTTTGTGATTGTTAGAGTAAAATAAAATCGAAGTTTTTCCTACTCGGATTTTATGTTTTAGTGTAATTTTTGGGACCAGAGTGTTAATTCAGTCTGTCAACATGGTTTAAAACTAAATTTATACTGTGAGGCTATGCTAAAAAAAACAAATAGCACCAAACAAGGCAAGTTAAACAGTTTTAAGGTGAAATATAAAGGTGATATCAAAAATAGTCAAGAACAGCCAATTATACCCCAGACTACAGGGGGTTAATGACTGTAGTCAGAATATGGACTGTCTGCAGACAGCTTTTAAAATGTCACTGGAGATCATTTATCTGAGTTTCAGGAGTGTGAAAACACCTCAAACACTCCCCTTCTGGTGATAAGTCTATCAATGCCTACTCGCCCCACTCACCCGTTTGTTCTCGTTTTGTGCGCCACCCTCCCCTTTTTCCTCTGTTTTCCTGCCTCTCTCGAAGGTATCAGGGGATCTGAGACGGATCGTCAATGAGGCCATCCTCCTGTGCTTCCAGCCTAGTTTGTTGCTTCATTATCAATAAATGTTTCATTTGCATTCGGGTTTGGGGGGTCTTTGCTAGTGAAACTACATTTAGTCCTGGGATTTCAACCTCAGATTCGCTCAAATATTCAAATACCATCTCCAAGATCCCAACTGTGACATTTTTTTTCATAATTTCGACCAATTAAAACACATCAAATGACTGATCAGTGTGGTATGTCTCTAAAGCTTTATAAGTTTTATTTTAAGAGTAATTGCTACAGTAACATACACCAAAGTTTGCGGCAAGGCATGCTGTTGTGCATGTGGAAGTTCTGTCAAGGTTTGCTGTGGTGGTGGACTCAAATGCAGACTGAGACAGGCTTAAAGGTGAAAAGATGATTTATTTACAATTTACAGGTAATAAAACAAGGTGTTCAAGGAATGTGCAGTTAAAGTCTATATACAAGGTCTTGGTATCCAGGTAATCTTGGGTGAGTCCAGAGAATCTTCAGAGAGGTCCAGGGTTTCTCTGGTTTTTAGTTCCAAGGTCAAGAAGGTCAGGGTATATCCTTAAGCTCCAAGGTTGTGTGTGAGAGTGGGTCAGGTAGGTTGCAGAGACAGGGGTTCTAGATGAGTGGCTTGGCAGTTCTAGGTATAGGAACAGAGATAGCAAAGTTACTAGAAAGTTGAGTGGCAAAACACAGGCAAAGGATAAACATAGGCTGGCCATGGTTACTCTGCTGGGAGCAACTAAACGTTCCAGTAGGTGTGGATGAAACAGCTCAGCGTAAATACTCCCATGATGGTAGTGAAGGAGGACATGCAGAGGGTTGGTGTGAGGGAAGAGGATGCAAGGGATAGGGTGAGATGGAGGCAGATGATCCGCTGTGGCGACCCCTAACGGACGAAAGAAGAAGTGTGCAGCCTGCACATATGTGTGTGACTTTTATGCTTCAATGAAATGTATGGAGGGGCTCTTTTTTTTCCCCTTGGGCATTTTCCCATTAATAAATGTGGGATGCTTTGGAAAAAGTTTGGACACCACTAAGTCATATGAAGGCTATAGATCTTTTTTGAGCTGATATGAAATTTGCAGTGTAACTGTTGTCTTCATCTTTACATCTCCAAAAACCTTCTAACTGTGATTCAAGTGTTTGTAAAAATGTCGTCATATTAATGAGATTCGCTGTTTGCTTTGATGGTGGCTTTATTAATGAGGAAATGAAACTGAGTGTCAGCCAGCTGGTTCAGGTGCAGCAGGAGGGGAGGAGTCAGAGAGAAACTCAGAGTTTACTGAAGAAAATCTGCCAGCAAGCATTTCAGGGTCACAGTCTGTTTCCCTGCTAACGGACACAGAGTTCAAGTTTCAGGAACAGAAAACCCAGAGTTCCCTTTATCTCAGGGTAACGGGCTTTAGTATGCTGGGATAAGGCGTGTGTGTGTGTGCGTGCGTGTGTGTGTGTGTGTTTATTAAACACACACACACACGCCTTAACTCAACATTCTGGTGGAGGCCAGAGGAAAAGAGAGAAGGAAAGGAGAGTTAAGAATCAAGCCATATCTACAGACTGAGGATCAGGTGTATGCAATTTTCTCATACTCCGCACATTGTGTACTGACCCAAGGATCTAATCCACCAGACGAGCACCGCACAGACGGGGAGGGTAGTCACAAACTGGCTGCTTAAACGAACCCCTGACTTTCTGTTGTGCTGATAAATGATGGGCAGGAGGCTCCCTTTCTGTTTTTGTGTTCTGTTGACTGTCTGGATAAGAGTCGGATGGTCCAAAAGGACTTTGCTTCCATCTGATTCAACACTGCAGAATTCCTTGGCGTTAAAAAGAGAGTAAAATTAAGTAGAATAAGTTTGATTAAATCCAAATTAGTTCCAGTGAAACCCCCTGAGCTGCAGATGAAACGTGCATCGGTCCTGCTAACCTGAGCCCACCCACCCTACCTTCTACCTTTCACTTGGGATTGGACAAATGTTATGGGCACTGCCTCCTGCTCTTCTGATCAGAGCCTGTTATTCCCATACCCTTAACGCAGTTCTTCATGTGAGGATGGACATGCAGGGGATCCTTGGTTGGTCTCCTGCAGTGCATGGCTGGATGGGGAAAGAAGGATCTGGGGGGGGGTTAGAGGCGTTTTTGTTTGTCATCCACACTGGATGTCAGCATGTTGGGCTAGCCGCCATCACATGTGTATGAAATATTTTTCAGCAGTGACATGTTCACATCTGGTTTGACATCAAAGCCCACAATGCTGCTAATCTTCTCCAAGTGGTCTTTGATGCTGGGGTCACAGATGGTTGACAGGCTGGGCAGGTGTTCAGTAATCAGATCTATTTGCTTTTGAATCTTTTGGCCTCGCAACAAGGCGCACAAAGATTTGTGAAAGACAGGATCACTGTAAGCTTGATGCTCCAAATGATGCCCAATAAACACACGCAGAAACAGAATCAGCACAACACAGTAACATGGGTTTATGGGACATACTGTATACAGGTTTTATGAGATGATGAATGGACCTAAAATTTATTTTACACTATATTTATTTTACACTTTGTTTCACTTTGACATGAACGAAGCTTTTTTTTTGTAAATTCTTGTCAAAAAAGCCAAGTTATATTGAGCATGATTTCAATAAAAGGGCGGAACATCCACCCTTTTACTTTTTATAGGCACTGTTTGTAGTGTTTACCTTTGGACTTATGTAACATGAATAAGTCCAAATTTTGCTATAAATATAAATAAATGTAAAAAATACATATAAATCTGAATTTTAAAAATTTATTTATATTTATAACTGAACGTCTGTTCCTAAATGCAATATCCCCCTGGGATTAATAAAGTATTCTGATTCGGATTCCTTAATCTGACACGAGGGCTGGCTCGAGACTTTTGCACAATGATTTAATGCACAATAAAATGGTTAAGTGCTGTGTATAATATTAAATAAGAGACTACAAATTAATCAATCTCCACAAAATTGAGCGCACAAATGATTCAATCGATCAAATGGATTTTTTCCTCCCACCATGACACCTCCGCGGCTCCACTCTGCTCAGCAGGTCGGAGGCCTTTAACCACAGCTGTGCACGGGCTTCCCCCTGCCCTGAACCCATCTAAGGTGAGCTGTGGTTCTTTATTCTTCATTACCTCTTCAATCAAGCGCAAAAAGATTCCTTCCCTTCTGAGAGCAAAGGTGGGAGGGATTGGTCTTGGATGGGGAAACTTTGCAGCGCTTTTTCTGTTAACACTCCTCTTTCCACAGTAAACAATGATAAAAGGAAGGCAGCTGTTTAAGAGGTCGTTCCCAATGGACACACAGGCCGACTTATCGGAGCCAGCTCTCCTTCGAAAAGACTTTCTTAATCTCAGTGGAGCCCACTGGCTGAATAAGCAAATAAATGTCATTTCTCTTATCTGCCCCTTCACTCCTCTGAATCACAAAGTATGTGATTTAAATCTTCGCATTGCTTCAAATCCATTGTTACCACTCATTTCTTATCCTACTCCTTATCCTCTTAATGTGTTTTCCTGTGCAGCCAAATGCATCCAATGAAAATACTCCCCACAGCAGAGCAACACTAAACTGACTCCTTAAATTGTGCACAGAAATAAAGGCTAAAACAGATTTTAAAAGGGTAAGAGTATGGTTTAGGAGAACCCGTTTCTTTTAGATGATGGGGAATGCAGTGACAGCTCTTGTGACAGGCAGTTAAACTGTCTGCCATGGAGCCATAGCTGTGACACACAAGTTTTAAAAATATGCTTTTCTTTAGCACCAATGTGACCTCTTTGTAAAGAAGCAGTTCACTCAAATCACAAAAAAAAACTTTCTAACTAAAGTTCTAGTGTTAGACTATACATCCAGCCAGATAGCATACCTACGTAGAGTCAAGCTTTTTCCTCTGTTTCTTCAGTACCTTACGCCCATCTCCCACCATCCACATATTTTGCTGTTTTCCCCCAAAAAACTGTAATTTCCACAAACCTTAAACTCTAATATTAATGTTATATTTCCCTACATAAATGTTGTTTGACTAATGTTACCAATGTTGCAACATCATCTATGAAGTGTGGTGTACACACAGAATCCAGACACTACACACACTCATGTCAAAAGGAGATTTTTCACAGGACTCCATGCTGTCCTGTAAAAAATTAAGTATACGCCATAATTCAGTAGCTTGTAGAACCACGTTTAGCAGCAATAACTTGAAGTAATATTTTTCTGTAGGACTTTATCAGTCTCTTACATTGTTGTGGAGGAATGTTGGCCCACTCTTCTTTACAGCGTTGCTTCAGTTCATTGAGGTTTGCATGTATTTGTTCATGAATGAGTTTATATTACTGTTTTAAAGTGCTGTTTGTCTGTCTGTGCAGATGTATTTATGTAGTAGATGGTAACTCTGAGATATTAAAAGATTGTTTCTGTCGTTCTAGTTTAAAAGGATTGTTTTTTTTTAAAGTTACCAATATTGCTTATGTCCCCCATAGTGTAGTGGTTTACACATTCGCCTTACAAGTGAAAGGTCCCTGGTTTGATACCAGGTGGGGACACAAGCCCCTCTCTCCATGGAGGGTTGCATCAGGAAGGGCATCTCGTGTAGAACCCCTGCCAAACAACCAATGCAGATTAATCTGCTGTGGTGGAGAATACAATGGAGCAGCTAAAAATACACGCAAGATCAATATTGGTTCATATTTCACTGACAGCTCAATCCAATGAAATTCTCTTCCCACCTGCAGCCTCACAGAGCTGTTTGCATGGCTCTAGACTCAGTCTTGGAATGACTTCTATATTATTTCTTTCACGAATAAATCTGCCTTCCCTGTAAAGTTAATAAAGCCAAAGAATCATGGAATGAGAAGCTAAGAGCAGGTGTGTAAGTCAGACAAAATAAATGGTCTGAAATTACCACTACTTTTTCCATATTTGCAGCAAACCATGTGCACTTTAGGCATACCGTACCATTTTATTTTTTGTATTGCTCCTATTATCCTTCCACTAGGCTGAGTAGACTGTAAAATTTCTTAGAAGCTTGAAACCTAACTGTAACTGGTAGCTTATTGTAATGCAGAAATCTGTGTGTGTTCATTTATTTTTACCAGCTGTAGAATGGCATTGCATATAAGAGAATGAAATATTCCCTCATAAGTCATTAAAGTTTCATGTTTTTCTAGAGCTTTAAAAGAATCCATCATTTCTTTGAAGGTCGGCGTTACGGCTTCCGAAGCACTAAAGCTTGTGTTGGAAAAGATTAAATCCGTACTGACGTGTGAGTTTGACATGTTGGCAGATATATTTAGAGGTTCCCAGAGTTTCCACTGCAAGTCCATTGTTGAGGATGCTTTGGGGGACAGATGGAATATGCCTGAAATCAGAGCACATGTCCTTTGTTTATGACACGTTTAGCTGTAGGAACACCTTGTCACATCAGTCAGTGTCACCCACAATTGGACCTTGACAAATTCCATTTGTGTTGAAATGACTGACAGTGAAAGCCTCACTCAAAATACAACTTGTCTCATAGCAGTAATGCTTTGTTATCAACTCAGGATATGGGTGACTGTTCATAGCACTCCTACAATGAGTTTCTCCCCATTTGACAGTCAAATTAATTTTTCAAAGTATACTACATAACCATTTAAGCCAGATAATGCTATGGTGTTATTCATACATGAAATAACCCTTATTCCAAAAAGTGTGTGACACTGTCTAAAATGTAAATAAGAACAAAATGAAATGATTAGCAAATCTCTTAAACCAATATTTTGTTTACATTTATTTCACTCTTGCTGCTATCCTTCTGTCACAAAGGACCCCTGACACCCGTCTCCACCCACTCCACCCTGCCTGCACTCTCTTCTGCTCTGTACGTTGCTTTGGATGGTTGATTTTATTAACCTTTATTTAACCAGGAAGTGAACTCTTGAGATTAAGAATCTCTTTTGCGAGAGTGTCCTGGGCTGACGGGCAGCATTACCCTAGCATGTTTTCAATGGCAGGAGAAACCCAAGCGCCCGGAGAAAACCTGCGCAAGCACGGGGCGAACATGCAAACTCCACACAGTAGGGGCCTACCTGGGTTTGAACCCAAGACCCTCTTGCTGTGAGGCAACAGTGCTAACCATTGAGCCACTGTGCTGCCATCCTCGGTATTTTCAATT
>VUQH01047969.1:5100-18084 GCA_015106775.1 Etroplus canarensis
AAGCACAGCGTGCTGCGTGTGACGTCACGTCTTCTTCTGCGCATGCGCATCACTCCAAGGCTGGAGACTGTTCACCCTGGAGTCTGATAGCGGTAGCATTTAAATAATAATGTGAACAACTACTCAAAAATAATCACATCTCTGGAAAAAAAAATCGGAATTGCCTGCAGTGGGAACGCAGTGTTAGCGGCCGATCAGACCTCTGAGCAGTACTGTGCCAGTGTAGATGGCAGCCAGCATCTAAGCACCAGGTTTTGATGATAATGTGTGAAATTAGAAGACACTAAGCCAATAGTTTGTGACATCATTTCTGTTAAAGAGGACTATTCTTAAGAAACTTCCCAAAATGCCACACCATATAGCGCGGTGCATACATGCTGAGACACACGGAAGTTTATCCCGATGGGGAGCTTTAAGGATTAGACGCTAGACTTCCCTTGGGAAAAGACCTTGGAACAGAGAGGTTCTGCATTTCCCGTTTGTTTGGAGAGATGAACAGCCTCCATGGCTGCACAGACAAGATGCTGTGGAAAAATACCCAGATGCCGGGAAAGAGCTCCATGCTTGGCAGCAACAAATCAACCAGAAATGTTTGGACAGCAGTCCACCAGGGCAAGAGGTCAAGCTTGGTAAAATACACTGACAGGCCATTAACATACTTTCTTTTTTCATACATGATTGTTTCACCACAAAACTACTAATCAAACTGCAAACAACAGTTAAAGGAATGCAACTTCTCTTCACTGTCAGCTTACAAGCAGTTATAATTATACAATAACATGAAGCTACCAGACAGCTAAGATCTTACCATCAATTAATCGGCGGCTAAAACTTCACACCAACGGAAACTACAGCCTCTCTTTTCCTAAACTCTCGGAAAAAGGCCTCCACAGGCAGGGAGTTCAGTCTGAAGTCTTCCCAGTGGTTGGATGCTTTACAGTATTTCACCACTGTCTCAAATTTGTTCGATCACGAGTGCTTAGAGTTGGTACTTTCCTACTGAAAAATTTAACACACACAGAAAATAGGTATCAAGAGTACCAGGGAGACCTTGAAACCCCGACCTTCACAGACCTTGAGAGACAAAAATAAAACTGAGTTACAGCCTCTCACCAGACATACAGTATGCAACTCAAAGAGCGGGCTGCAGAGCACGTCACCCTGATAGCTCTGCTTCAGGAAAACCATTCAATAAAACATAGTCTGCCCCAAAAATAGCTACAGAGGCTTAGACGTCTGGAAAGGACAGGACTACGACAGCAAATACTCAAGCAGCAGCACACTCTTTATGTAATGTTAAGAAAGGTTCGACCCTTGACTGTGAGGTTGGTGGTTCAGGCTCCTATTCTTCCTCTTGCCCAAACGTCAAACTGTTTACAGACTCTCAAACCCAAATCCATGTGCACGGAAATGAAAATGTGGATTTAAGCTTATTGGATGGCACTCAATATAAAGTGGTAAAAGCAACAGTAGCTGGAGCAGTCGTTAATATAGTGCATTAAAAAGTACGATGGTAGTAAAAATAGTTACATTAGTCTGCAACTGCAACATCTCCTGCTGCCATCCACAGCTTCAAAAACACGAAATACACAACAGAGCTGAGAAGGAGCATTACAGTGACACACATCATTCTGTATAAGACAGATTAAATATACAAGGTTCAAAACTGAAAAAGCCTGACCCCCCCCGTCCTCCCTCTGTGCACACAGACTGTAATGGAGTGAATATGTGGACCATGCCTTCAAGCTACGGTAATGATGGTGACTTTGCTATAACTTTGCTGCATTTTATTATGTAAGACTTGACAAAGGTCACAGAATCACTGAGAACATTACACACTTGTTTTTTAATAGTTTGTGCACACTGACTGTACAGTCCGGTGCAGTGCTGTACATTTCATTCTGAGGGACGTTAACGAGTAACAGCGGAAAAAACCTAAGCCTTTCAGGGTTTGACACAACCTGTAATTATAGCTGGCCTGTTCCTGGAAGTGGCCTCCCTTTCTAATGCACAGCACATCATTATTACTGAGGCAATGCTCAGTATGTTCATCACGCTTTCCAGATAGCCACCGTTTTCACTCACCTCAGCACAGCTTGAAAATCATTTTGGGGACAGCACAGCAAGGAGTAATGACTGCTGACATACTTTGGAAATATGCACTTCTGTATCAGGTTTATAGGAAAAAGCTAAAATTCAAAACATGAGCTGCATGGTGTTTTCAAAGTACAGGATTGATGTTTGGGGAAATAGTTTAATTGAACTTATTTCTGGGAGTAAGATCGATGACATGTCCACGTCTGCCTGATAATATGAATCCATAGCCAGCAGCCAGTTAGCTTTGTTTACCTGAGCTTATCTTAAAAATCACGCATGGCTCAGTCCAAAGGCTGAACTCCATCACTAAAGCTCAGCAGTGAACACATCGTTTGTTTGCTTAGTCTGAACAAAAAATGTGGAATATTTATGTGACGTCAAAACAGACCTTTGTCTTTGTGCTGAGCAAAGTGGACCAGCTGCTATATATAGCTTCAAACACCAAAGGAAAATCTTTTCACTAATACTTTTCATCATTTCTCTGCAAAACTGTGACTTCCATTTGAATGAAGCTTTAACGTTCTAAAATCCGTTTGCTCAGTACTCACCCTTCTAGTGTTGTCCAGCACTTTGGGGTCAGGTCGACCATAGTTTGGGGGATTGGCATGTGGGTCGTAGCCTAGCCTGGACAGCATGGGAGCGATGACAGCCATGTCCCTCACCACGTCAGCTGGGATCTTTCCCACCCACTTGGACAAGGCTTCCACATTGACTGGCTTGATGACCTGGTCTGTGGACCTCTCCACCCTACAACACACAAAAAATACTGTTTTCAGCAGTGACCCCACGCATACACACAGGTCATTCACGTCATGTTTCACAACAAAGTGAAACAGTTCCCACACTTAACCGTGTTCGGTGATCACACATCAATGCATTATTTACAACAGAAATCAGCACGGACACATTATTAGCTCAGCTTGTCCTCAAACAGCTGGTTCACAACAGACCAGTCCATCATTCAGTTCTGTTCACTGGAAGCATCTAACTGGCTGTAATTGGATCATGAAACACTATTTAAAATGGCTTCCTGTCCTCCCTTTGTCAGCAGGTCCCTGATAAACACACTGATTGAATAACCTTTCACACCATCAATCAACATACATCTCATTTCATATGGGTCACCATCAATGCTCTGCCTCTGCAACAATAAGCAAAACAACATGAATCAAACAAGATCTACTCCTTTGTTTATTACCTTACAGAAAGAACAAGCAAAGATATAAACACACACACACACACACACAGAAACCGTATATATAGTGTAGCATCATAACACAGGGTGCTTCGTCTTCAGTGGTCCAATCCTAATGCTGAATAACCTACAGAATTCAAATGCTTCTCAGTGCCAAAGCTGTAAACCTAGGGAAATGTAAGTTTCTTGCTTCTGAACATAAAAGTGCTGTTTTTGTTGAAGATGGATAATGCTCCCATCGTCGTTTTCCTCCATCCACCATTAAGCCAGTAAATTATTCATTGTCTGAAATCAAATATTCAGCCGGTGAGGGGATTGGAGTTGATGGACTGCAGCTTTCATTTTCTGGAAGGAGCAAAGTTTACCACCACTGACAAGCAGCGAGACAATCACGTCAGAGCTATTAAGATGAAGATGACCACTCTTTTTAAATTCATCAACCTTACAAACCAAAGGGCATCCTGATAGATTTCTATAATTAGTAGAGAGTACTTTACCCTTAGCAATAGGCTTGGATCTCTTTGACAGGCTTCATCTGAAACACATTTAAATATTAGAGCAACTCCAGTCAATAGACTGTAGTGATGCCAAGGTGTACATGTAGTGTGAGAAGCTGCGTTTAAGCTTCTTTTGTTCTGTTTAAACAAAGAGCGTAGGAGATTTTAAAAAGTTACTAAATAAACAAAAGCTGCTGACAAACAGGCTGCATGTTCAACATGCAGTTTGTTTTTATTTCTTGGAAAAAGTGACAAAGGATGGGGCATGACATTAACGGGTGTTAAACCACTCATTACAACCAAGGTAAGCAGAAGAGCATCTCTGATGGGCTACAGCAGCAGAAGAGCACACCAAGTGCCACCAATGGCAGCTAAGAACAGGAAATTGAGGCCACAATTGACACAGGCTCACCAGCACTGGGCAATAAAAGATTGGGAAAATGGTCTGACGAGTCTTCATTTGTGCTGCCACATTCAGATGGTAGGGTCACAATTTGGTGTAAACAACATGAAAGCACAGATCCATCCTCAGTGGTTCAGGCTGCTGGTGGTGTAACAGGGTGGGTGGTATTTTTGGGCACACGTTGGGTCTCTTAGTAGCAACTGAGCATGGTTTAATCCCTACAGCCTACCTGAGTATTGCTACTGACCATGTCCATCCCTTAATGACCACAGTGTACCATCTTCTGATGGCTGCTTCAAACCAGATAACACACCACGTCACAAAGCTCACCTCAAACTGATTTCTTGAACATGACCATGAGTTCACTGTCCTCAGATGGTCTCCACAGTCAGCAGCTCTCAGTCCAACAGAGTAGCTTTGGGATGTGGTGAACAGAAGATTCTCATCATGGATGTGCAGCTGACAAACCTGTAGCAACTACGTGATGCTGTCATGTCAATCTGGAGCAACATCTCTGAGGAACATTTCAGCACCTTGCTGAATCTCTGCCATGAAGAATTAAGGCAGTTGAGAGTAAAAGGGGGGTAGCTAATGAAATGGCCAGTGAGTGTACAATGCAGTTGTACTTTAAAACACACACAAAACTTTAATAAATCCTGGATTAAAGCTGAAATGATGGATCATTAAGGCTTTAAGAACAAAATTACTGTCTTTGCTTAATCTGCTGATTATTCAACACTTTATTTGCAACATATTAGAGACTTTCTTGAAGGTAAGGTCTTAAAAATGTTTTGTAATTCTATCGAAAGCCCAAAGACAAACATTGTTCTAGCTAGTAAGCTACAAACAGTGAATTTCAGCCGAGCAATAAAGATTAAACAAAGATGAAATGTATTTATTAAATTACTGGAATGTTAGGTTTGTATCCCACAGCTATTTTCAGCAGAGATATTTGGAACCTGCCAGTAAAAAGTTGGCATTCAGCAGACTGAAACAGTTCTCTTCTAAAAGGTCCCCACTGGTTATTGACTGAATACATAACCTTAACAAAGCTCAAACTGTCTTTATACCAATAAACTGACACCACTATCTTCACTTTTTGGTCAGACAACCCCCCAGCAACATGATGTATTTAGAGAAAGGCATAGAACAGTGTCAAAACAGTCAAAATGGCCTCCTTATTGATCAGTGGTACACATTTGGTAACAGAGTCAGCAGTCCGTTTATGCCTGTGCTGATCTGGATCCCTCATTAGTATAATCAATGAAAAGTCAGCTGAAGGAACCAAACAATGTACATCTGACAAAATGTTCTATTTTCCAGGAAAATATTGAGAATCATGCAAATAATTATGCCAATAACACTTCCACTGCCATCTTTGCGCCAATGAACTGACACCAGTATCTCCTCCTTTCTGGCCGGACTACAGAGGTGACAAAGGGAGGACTAAATGACAGCTGAAATTCAGTATTATAACCAAACACTGTGAGCCCACTCCTTCATGGTTTTACACTGAAAAAGGCATGCAACTCAAATCACTTCTGGTGCAGGATTACTGAAGCTGATTTGGCAGCTGTGGCTCAGAAGTAGAGCGGGTCATCTTCCAACAGGAAGGCTGGCGGTTCAATCCCCAGTCAACATGCCGAAACGTCCTTGGGCAAGACACTAAACTTCAAATTGCTCCCGATGCCTCCATCGGAGTGTGAATGTGTGTGTGACCGTTAAAAGTGCTTAAAGGCACAGTGTGTGAATGGGGCTCGCAGTAAAAAGTGCTCTGAGTGCTGAGTTAGAGTAGAAAAGTGCTGTGTAGGTACCAGTCCATTTATCATTTGGGGTGCAGGCTAGTGCACGGATACACAAATAGCAGCAGAACGTCACTGACTGAATTCACCCATGTTGTGATTTTCCTCCGGCAGCTTGTTTGAAGAACACGTCACTCATGCTGAAACAAAAGCCTCTTCTGGTACACTGGAGGAAAAAAAAAACCTCTTTTTATGCCCCTGGCTGTTCTAGCTTTTTCAGGTCAGCCTCTCTTCCCTCCACATGTCTATTTACCATCTGCAGTTCAGCTCCTGCATCCTTTATGTTTCCTGTCTGACTCTATACTTCAATACAGCAATTCACTTTCCTCTAATCCATTTACTTTGCAATTGAATCTTTACACTGTACGGGTATAGCCTCCTGCATGATTAATAGAGTGAACTGGTTTTGTCATCTCATGAGAACGGTGTAGATGGTTTCTGAGAGACGGGCCATGATCCAAACATCCACTCTGCAATAAATGGGTAGGGAATCACTTTAGGTAACTCCATCAAGGCCCAAGGGGCTGCTAAGTGTTGACATGGAACATAAACTGATAAAGAGAGAACGCTGCTGAGCTTCACCATCAGGTTAGATGCTGCTAACCTTATTGACAAAAGAGCTGAAGGTTTCTATCATACACATACTGACAGGCGCTGAGCAAAGAGGAATACACCGCTGCCTCATGGTTCTGGAGTCATGTGGAAGCTCTGCCAAGCTCAAACCTATGTACCAAGTTTGCTATACCAACACACGTAAAGGATTCTGGGAGCTACATTATCCCCATAATCATCAGTCTATACGAAGTTGGTCAAAAAACTGGAAGGTGTCGAGCAGACCATATGGGTGGAAATCATGTGTGTGCTTTCAGAACGATATCAATACAGCAATATATCTTATCGCTGAAGAAAGCAATAGGATATTTTGCCACATTGATAATCTGTCTGTATGTAAACATTTGTAGAGGTCACAAGCCAAAGAGACCCCCTGTTCCAAAGTAACATGTTAGAAGATAGTGTTCACATATGGATCCCATTTGGTCAAAGCTCGCTCACCTCCTGAACTGACAGTGTGATGACTACACAGCCAGAGACATAAAGTGGTGCCAGATTCACAGTCAGGAACAGCCCTCCACTGCGTGCCACACAAACGCCCTGAATGACTGCATACTGTACAAGAAAGTGTGGCCTATACATGGTTACTTCAAACAGCATTCAAACCTTTCAGTTTTCATGGTGTCGTACATGCAGTTTTAGCTAACACAATTATCTTTCTGCTTATCAACCGCCATTCAACCCAGAATAATAACTGAATGTGGTTACAGGTTTTATCTATGTTCTGATTTTTATTTTGCAATCTGGACACTAAAGCTGTTCTTTAGTTTAAATAAAACACGTTAAGTGTATATATCACCTTCTGTCATGAGTCTTTTTGCACCCACAAAACGAATCAATACTGACTAGGTATTAATCATGATTAATGTAAACTAATCCACAGCAGCCGTGATTAATCTGAGTATACATTTTAATTGTCTGACAGCCCTAGACTATACATTTACCAAACTTACCTGGGCAGGATAGCCATCATTTAAATATAATGATTTTCAAAAGTGACACTGACTTAGAGTTTCTGCTGATATAGTCTAGACTCTCCCTGTACACCTCAAAGTTCTCCTGCAGCATGGATGGCAACAGCACCAGTAACTAAAAGTTTGTCCCACACAGACTTTAGTTGGTGGGCCATCCTATTATTTTAACAATCTATCTTCTATCATCACCTTCTCGCTAACAAGACAGTTTGATTTACTAGTGGCCAGTCCATCCACTCTTATGTTGTGGTGATTCCCATACTGCCGCTTGTCCACGGACAGATGGACTCCAACTGACACTGGCAACAATAGTTCTTGCTCTACTCTTGAAGGTCCACAGTGAACTCAAGGGCCAGTCTTTATAACAAGACGAGTTTTAAGTCATATCGCTGCGCCGTGGAGAAGAGCAATACTAACAGAACACAGCCATGAATTTAATTTAGTGCAGATAGTAATTAACCACACAGAATAAACCTAAGCTATACCTTCAAATATCACTCTTTCATATCACAATTTACAATATTAGTGCTTCTGATGCGACTCCAAAGGAACGCATGTGGAGCAACCCTAAGGCTATTGGCACTCAACAGCACAATAAATAAAGCAGACAGTTCGTAGGTTTAAGTATTCTATTTATATGATTTAAGATTGATGGCAGTCTTAAATCATTTGCACTCACACTGATGAACAAGTGATGAGGGCCCATTCCTCTTTCCTGCTTTAAATGAGATGTGACAAAAACCCTTTCTGCCTGTCACATGACCACTTCCCTTCAGGCTGATGCTCTTAATGGCCTCCAGCTCGTCAATTATTCATTGCTGAGCCTTCTTTACCCAAGGTGGTGTTCTGTATCACCAATGGCCGATAACAGGGAATTGGACAGAGACATCAAGATCACAAATAGGTTGGAGAGTTAGGGAGGATGGATTGGATGGCTCCCTGCTCTGGGATAAGTAATGGAGCAGGTCTCTCAACCAGGCAGGGCCTCCACTAAATCAAGGCCAGGTAATTGATGTTAATGCTAAGGCAAGGTCCCTCTCTGGGGCCTGGCTGCACACTGATTGAGATTTTTGTGTAGATAGAGACCCGGAGCTGCAGGGGGGGGTGGAAGGCGGGAGTGCTGGTGGTTGCAGTGGGCAAAAGGCATTTGCTGCCAGGTGTCATGGGGGTTGACTTTAATGCACTGTGGACAAAGTACTTGAGAGGAGGCGGGGTGAAATGTTTGTGATGGTAAAAGGCAGCTGCGCTGCCCCGAAGGCTACTTGTGGCTGTACTCCTCTTCCATCAAATTGTATCAGAACCCATTTATGGGAGCGGTAGGACTTTGGATCAAAGCCTCGTACAGAGACACTGTAGACTGTGCATCAAATACAGACTACTGTGGGATACACAGAGTGAAAACCACTTTTATGCTTTTTTTTAATAATGTGAAAACCGTATCATCTCAGCTTCGTCATCTGACCTCCCTCAAATTCACAGCAGTGCTCATCACACTTCAGCTCACCCTTGATTGTCAACTGATTCAAACTTTGTTGCTAGATTGAATTATTCTCCAAATCCCATTTGACAACATTTTCTCAGAAAAGACAAGTCCAGCGGTGGTGTATACTGCCCCAAAAGTTACAAAATCAGGATTCTCCTAATTATACCAAAAGAATTCTTGCTGGAAAACACCAGTGGACACTTTTCACCACTTTCTTAATAAATAAGTTAATTAATAAAGATTAATAGATTAATACAAGATTCCCAGTTAAGGTTATTTCATTGGTTAGAGGAAAGTTGAGCCACTATGAAAAGGGAACGTCACCTTCCTGTGAGTGGAAAACTAGAGCAACACATGAAATGGACACAAAATGAGACAAGTTTATGAGACTGGCACAGATTGGCGTTAGTCAAGTCTTTTAGCTTTATTAATTTTATCTGTGTGATTTTGTGTAAAGTGAAAGTGACTGAAAGGACAGGTGCAATATGACAATTACTGAAAGCCAATGTTTCGATGATTAAAATGATAAGTATCAGTAGCATGCTGCTGAGCCTACTCATTTAGAGAAACTAGTAATGAGGTAAATTTACAGAGCAACAGAGACACCTGCAGAAACTGAATCCTATTTATTCAATCCACTGCACAGCAGATCATTCACTGCTGAATTGTAGGCGTTGTCCCTGACCCTGCCTGTTACAGTGGACAGGACAAAGCAGTGCCTCCATGTCATCATCAGGGCTCTGATTCGGGTCCCCGTTCATTAATATTTGATGATGAATCAATTTGTGAGGGAGTGGCGCATGCTGTACCATCAGTAGTTCTCAACTTGTTTTTTCAGTCATGTACAGCCTTCAAAATATTTTTTCATCCAAGTACCTCCTAACCAGAGAAAAGAGTTTTTGGTTGAAAAAAAGAGGTGAAACACATCACTGCAGCATCAGTGTCTGCTTTACTAAACTTCATAACTGTGCAAAACATTGATCATCCATAGTGGGCTCTCTTGAACTATTTGGAGATACAAATATATTAAAAAATAACTAAAAACTTGCTAAAGAAATATTGAATAAAGATTAGCGTACATAAAAATAATCAGCAAATGTAACTTTTGTGTCTCTTTTGGGATAAGAATCTTTTTTTCCAAACTGAATTTGTGAACTTAATTATAAACATTTCTTCACAAAGAATCAAACATAATCGTGTATAGAAAACGCTCACAAAAAGCTTAATAAATTTATTAGGAGGACACTGTCCAAGTTAAGGACAATACTGGACCTTCACAGCGTCTGCTGGACAGACACAGGAGCACGTTCAGCAGCAGACTCATTCCACCATGATGCTCCACAGAACGCCACAGGAAATCATTCCTACCTGTGACATCACACTCTGTGACTCCTCCCTGAGACACCTTGACTAGTTTAATATTACATTTTGCATATATTGTTTAACGTCAGGGTTATTTATGTTACATGTTGCACTTTATAGAGAGAAGTTTTTTGTTTATTTTCAACTTCATTTCCTGTCTTTCACATTTCCATTTCTGTAACACAGTGGGATTAATAAAGTTTTGTGAAAAATGAGACTGACGTGTTAAAGTTACAAACATTGTTACTTTTTAACATGTTCTGTGTTCAGGACATGTTGGATCATTTCCCCCACAATGCCATGCTGCTTTGGACCTGCTCTCTGTAAATCCCATGAAAACACATTCTTCTGAATACTGCTGGGATTTTGCTGCTCTGGTTTCACCTTCTCTGCTTTTTGTGACACTGTGTGTTCAGTAACGTTGCTGCTACACTTTAATCACGATGCCTTTGTTTTAGTTCTTAATGCAGAAGGATTGGCAGGTTGGGTCAAACCATCCTGGTATAGGGGGCACTGTTTTTTTTTTTTTTTAAGAGTAATGAAATTGAATAGTCTACTCAATATAAAATTCATTTTATGAACTTTTGGACAATTTGAATATGTATTAAATAACTATTTTAAAAGGATTTTTTGAATTGATTTGATTTTTAAAATCATAATTTTTTTTTTTAAACCTCATGTACCCCATGGAGTGCCTTCAAGAAACCCCAGGGGAACGCAAACAACATTTGAGAACCTCTGCCCTACGTGACTACAGATCAGGATCCCAAACAGCTCTTTTCACTCGGTGCAAACATTTGGGCCTTGTTTTTTTTCTTTCCATCATTGTGTAAAGAGGAGGTTAAACACTCTGACTCACACATGACCACTGAAGAGCATTTTCTACTGTCTGGACACAACTGATAATGAAAGTTTTATGAGAGACGAGGGCATTGTGGCCTTACTGAGAACCTCAAGAGCCTTTGCCAATGAGTTGTAACAGTCCAGTGTTGTAGCAGCACAGCTGAAAGGCACTCAGGGGTCTCTGTGGTTACGCCACAACACGCATGAAAGCTTCTCAAGTTGTGGTTTTGTTGCTTGATTTAGAGCACTAAAGAGTCACAGTTTATTTTGCTTACAGTTTGATATGTTTTTAAAGCTGAAACCTAAATCCAAAAGTTAAACCGTAACAATCTCATCCATCTTTAAAAGTAAATCTAAAACTAAACTTTCATGTTGTCATTAAATATATTTGTACATTTTCATATACTGTAAGAATATGTATGATTTCTCTGAATGAAAAGGGCCTTTGAAGACTGCTGAGGAATGGACCAGCATTTATATGGCCCTTCAGTAGTTTTGATCATTTAAAGTAGGATTGTGCTCATGGACGATGAACTCAGGGTGTGACTGATTGCCAACTGAGGGAATTTTTTGCCCATAATGCATTTTATCATATTTGCATCTCTCCCGTTCTTAGTCACCTGGCAGCACTCTCATACAAACAGAGGATAGGACCACTGAACTATGGAGAAATCTGCCCAACCCAACTAGAAGCATTTTACACTACAAGCCACAATCACATGTTGACACAGCACTTTATGCCATGTACACACAGTTGAAACCAGAAGTTTTCATACACTGTGTCAAAAAGAAACATTTTTTTCTAACTGTCTGAAATTAAATCAGACTAAACTTCTCCTGTTTTAGGTCAGTTAGGTTTGCCAAAATTATTTCTATTTGCTAAATGCTGCAATAATGAGAGAGAGAATATTTTAAGAGATTTTTATTACTCTCTTTGAAGTCAGAAGTTTATATACACAAAGGTTGTAAGATGGTAAGAGTGTGTCATTATCCACAGTCAAATTAGTCCTAAAAGGCCGCTCAGCCAGGAAGAAGCCTTTACTCCAAAAGCAACAGAAAAAGCCAGATTACAGTTTGCAAACACACACAGGGACAAAGAGCCTCATTTTTGGAGACATGTCCTATGGTCTGATGAAGCCAGAGTGGAACTGTTTGGACATAATGACCATCTTTACATTTGGAGGAAAAAGGGGGAAGCTTGTAAACATGAGAACACCATCCCAACTGTGAAGTATGGGGGTGTCAGCATCATGTTGTGGGGCTGTTTTGCTGCAGGAGGAACTGGTGACCTTCATAAAATAGATGTTATCATGAAGAAAGAACATTATGTGGAAATACTGAAGCAACATCTCAAGCCATCAGCCAGGAAGTTGAAGCTTGAGCACAAATGGGTCTTCCAAATGGACAATGACCCTAAGCATACCACTAAAATAGTCACAAAGTGGCTTAAGGACAACAAAGTCAATGTTTTGGAGCGGCCATCACAAAGCCCTGATCTCAACCCCATAGAAAATTTGTGGGCAGAATTGAAAAGGTGTGTGAGGCAAGGCGGCCTACAAACCTGATTCAGCTACACCAGTTCTGTCAGGGGGAATGGACCAGAAGTCCAGCAAACTATTGTGAGAAGCTTGTGGAAGGAAACCCAAAACGCTTGACCCAAGTCATACAGTTTAAAGGCAATGATATCAGATACTAAGGAAATGTATGGAAACTTCT
>VUQH01047982.1:1591-12111 GCA_015106775.1 Etroplus canarensis
CAAACACTTGCTGTGGTATAAGATGCAGATTTACATTACAGAGGAAAACTGATCACAAGCGGAAGCGGTCGGAGAAGTTCGGGGACTCTGGGACTGTGAGAGGAACTTCACTCTTCTTCACTGCTACAGGTTTGTAGTGTCTGATGGGTTGAGCCTTGTGCACCTGCGGAGGAGGAGACACTGCATCAGACAGCTGACAGAGCATGCTAACGAGGCAATGACAGAAGATGCCACATTAAAATGACACTTTCTGTACTTGGTTTGTTGAATTTCAGTTTTGAAATGGCAATAGCATTATTTTTGGCAGGGAGGGGAAAACTCCTGAATGACATCAGAAACAAGGGACATGAACATTTGATGAAAGCGTTGTGTTAACCCAACTGTGTTTGTAAACACAGCTGTGATGTTTACAAGCTGAAATGGTGTTGAACAGTGTTTGATTGTAACCAAAACCAAACTGAGTGCTCAGAGTAAAAACATGCCATGTAAGCACTGTCCATGTACCGTGATTTGTGGATTTAGCTGTGTCGATACGCGGTTTGAGCGTAGAACGCAGAAGAGAAAAAAACAGACGTGAACAGCTAACAGAACGTTAACTGTCCAAAAGTCAAACAGGGTTACTGTGTGACTGGTGTTTAACACATCAGTCTGATTCAGAGTTAACACCTTAAGACGCACAAACACACTAACCCAGTGAGGCCGCGGCAGGTTGTTGCTCTGCTGGTTAAATTCTGATTGGGTTTTTCAGAGCAGTCTGCCTGCTGTGACAAAGAGCCGTCCTACAGCAGCTTAAGCCTACAAAACACTTCAACTGATTTTGCTGCCGACTGTTCGCAGCAGTACATTTAGTGTCGACATCAGCAGCACGCTGCTCTGCTTAGCACTGACCTAGAGAGAAGAGAGCAGCAGGGGAGTGAGGCTGCAGTGAATGTTGAGCTAAATGCCTCCTGGTTCTAAGTGAGGGAAGTTCCTACTGGCCTGTGAGGCTGTAAAGCTGGGGGCTGGTCTTGTTTGCCAGTGGTGGGAGATTTTAAGATTTCCACAGCTTATTCTTAATGCCTCAAAGTTTGCAAAACTCCCATAACCCTATAAAAGTGGATTTTCCTGACATGGGGACCTTTCAGCATTTTGTTCTCAGTGAATCACAAGTCAGTCAAGATTTCCAGTATCTGATGTGTGAGTAAAGTGTTAACTTGATTCATTTTTAGCAGTGTACTTATTATACACACACAATGCCACACCAGTATGTAAGCCCTGCTGGGAGCGCTCTTCTGTCCTTGCATGTTAACAGACCTGCGCAGACTGTGACTACAACGCTCTTGCTGACTGGTTATGTGTCAGTTTAAGCAACTTTGAGCTCCAGTGAGCTCCAGTGAGCTCAGCAGCCCCTCGACATTACAGAACCACATCATGACTCTGCCGAAAAAGCCCGACTTTTGCCTTGCCGTTACCTGTTCTTGCCGCAGCCTGGCAATCTCCTCCTTCTCCCTCTGCTCTTCTTCTCGCCTTTTCTCTGCCTCCATACGCGCCCGGAGAGCCTCCTTCTCGCCGGCCAGTCGCTCGTACTCCTGCCACTCCCGGGCGCGCCGCTCCGTCGCCAGCTCAAAGGCCTCCACAGCTGTAGAAGAATCAATGCCTTCTCAAGAGTCCAGCGACAGATGATAGCGAAGACAACAGGAATACAGTGAGTCACGCAATCCTGAAGAGCGCGTCAGCCTCGGAGCAAAGCTGAAGCACTCTTCAAGAGGTTTGCAAAGTTTTTTTTAATCACACACCAAAGCTGCATGTACCCATTACTTTCATCATCCAGTAATCTGCCTGATATTCATAAATTATGCCCAAACCTGCAGATTTTTGTCTGGACCCAACAAATCCAGTTTAAGTATTTGATTATCAGAACAGTTCATTTTTAATAAACTGATTAACTGAATGAGTCCTTGCAGCTCTGTTCAATACCTGACAGCGTGTCATCAGTATGATGAAATGCATAAACAGTGCAAAGTCATGTGGCTGCGCTAAGCGTCACAAGGGTCGCAAAGGTATATCAAAATTTTACAAACCAGAAACAATCATAGACTGTACATAAAGGATGGAAGTATTATCCAGATCTGAAAAGTGAAGCCAACGCAGAAGTGCCCTACACCTCCATTCCTACTAACGGCAAGAGAGGCGCGAATTCCAGGTGTATAGTAATCTACAGGAAAACGGCCAGCGGGCTCCCTCAGCCTCACATCCATCTTCCACACCTCAGCACCACTGCATCCCCAGCTATGTATCACATCAGCATAAAACCCCACATTAACAGAAAAAAAACAAATTCATTTCAGCAATTCCCCCCCCAAGGAACTTCTGAGTCTGAAAAACAAAGCGTTTGTATTTTCTTGATGCATTACGTTGTGTTGCCATCCTGCATTAAATCTACATGTTCTAACGTTCAGGCTTAGTTGAGACTGGATGACAGACATGATGACTCGTCAGCGAGCGATTAGTCTTACCCACTGCAGGCCGGGACTCTTTCTTGGGTCGAAAAGGCTCCTTGTGAGTGACTGTGTTGGGCCTAGCTTTGAATGTTGCTGCTTCCTCTTGATGTTTCTGCTCTTCCTTCACCTATAAGCCACAGAAGTCATGTTTGAAGTCTAAGATTCAGACGGTCACTGAGAACAAAACAAAACACCCTTCGGTGACAAATCCTGTCATACCATTTGTTCCCAGCGGCTGTTCTTCACAGCTCCTCGTTCGTCTATGAGCAGCCTAAAGGGCTCAGGCTTGGTAGGCTCCAGCTTCTTCTTCTCTGGGAGGACCACAGTGTCGAAGTCAGGCAGCGGCTGGGCCTTAAACTTTGGAATCTGGAAATGTTGAGGCAACAGCAAAATGTTTTTAAGAGTTGTGTCTGTATTCTAAGCTCCGTGTTGGCAAGTTGCGTGAGAGGGAGTCCCACCTCTTCGTTTTGCTTCTCTTCCAACTTTTTTTCCTTCAAGGCCTTTCTCTCTCGTTCCCTCTGCTCAAAGGAGAAAGGACAGACCTCCACATGGTGGTTCTCTTGCAGTCTGGGCTGGAAGGGTAGGCCAAAGTGAGGCACTGGAGGGGCCTTAACTGGTGAGGGCTGTTTGACCTGCTCAAAAAGACAAAGTCAGTTTTATGGGTACAGTTAAAAGTGGATGGCTGCTATATGTTGGTTCTGAGTTACAGAAAAGAGCTGACAGCCAGACGTGTCCTTACTTCCTCAACCTTGCGGTCCATTCGAACCCTGTTCTTGAGTGCAAAGGCAGGAGACTCCGGCACGGTTGGATACGCAACTTTCTTCTCTGGCAATCCCTGTAAGTGAGAGGAGCACACTGATGACTCCACATATGTGATATAACAGATTTTTACACCCGATGCCCTTCTTGACATAAACCTCTGGCTTGTGTCTCCTCCTGGGTGTAAACCGGGGACATTTCGTGTGTGAGGTGAGTGTGTAAACCACAATACTAAGTAGAACACTAGAGCAATCCCAAGAAAATATAATCCCACATACAAAACCTTCATGCTCCCCTGTTAACTACAAAAAATCAAGCATTTAGTGGGATTTAAACTCACCACAACTCCTTCCAGAACCTTTTTGGGCAGCGGCTTGGCTTTAAAGTTTTGGGGCTTTTCTTCATCTTCCTGGGACTTCTTGGTGGCCTGTCTCTCCTGGAGCCTTTTCTCAATCTCCAGCTCAAAGCCTTCGGGTACTGTGGGTTCCTTCACTGCCGGCTTTTTCAGGTCCTCTGCGCTCTCCAGTATCTTCTTGTTCAGCTCCAGGGCCTTGAATTTAAAGCTGTGATCAAAAGCCAACATTAGTTTATGGTTTCTAGAAAGTCTAAATTTAATGTTTTGACAGAAACAGACTATGACCCACATGGTTACTTTCTGGTTTTAACAGTTACAATGACAAGACAATTTACACTTGAACATTTTCTTCTGACAAATGCAAGCATTTTCATTTCCCAGCTGTACCTGAGAGCACATCAATCTACAAGAAGAAACCCCTGCGAGCCACATCTTACATAATAGCCTTTGAAGCTACTGTGATGGATTTTAATGAGCCCACCGTGTCAGAAATGTGGGGAAAACGAGTGCAAGTTGCAAAAACCTACTGACACACGCAAAGTCGGTTTGCTCACTTTGCAAGTTTTTCTGCTTCCTCAGCCTCCAGCTCAGCAGTGCTCTTCGCAGTGGGTGGCCGGCTCCTCTGGCGGGTCATCAGGTGTGGAGAATGAGGATGGGTAAGCTTCAGGTTGTTACCCTTTGCTGCAGCTGGTCCTGTCGAAACATTTCAGAGATGCAATTACCGAAACAATGATTTTACTTTTTTCAGAAGAAAACTTCACTGAGGCCTAAGAGTCAATATGCGCCACACCTCTATCTTGACTTCTGCGACTGCGCACATGGTAACGGGTGGGGGTTCGCTTCTCGAACTGTTCTATCTGCTGGGCCATGGGCACATACGCACTTGGCTCCTCCACTTTCCTCTTGTGGCCTGCTGACAAGTTGAAGGGTTTTGGCACGGTAGCACCTTTCCGGGCCTTTGCCTAAAAACAAACAGAATTAGAAGAATTTTTTATGAGCAATTTCCACCCTGGGATTATTAAAGTATTCAGATTCTTAGCACGATTATTTGGACGTTTCACTACTTTCCTTTCAGCTCACTGTTAACTGATATAAGTGGTGAGCTGGGGGACATCCTGGGATTTGCAATAAACTCAATTCAGCCATCCATCCATCATCTTCTGCTTACCTAATTCACGGCTGCCCAGCCATCACAGGGCAAGAGGCAGTGGCCAATCTACCACAGGGCTCACACATATAGAGAACCGCTCATGCTTACATTCACAACTACAGCAGCTTTTAAATTAACTCATTTAACCTAACAAGCATGTCTTTGGACTGTGAGGGGAAGGTCAAGTACCAGGAGAGAACTCACACAGGCACGGGGAGAACATGTGAACCCCACACAGAAAGGCCCCGGCTAGCTGGTGGATTCAAACCCAGGACCTTCTTGCTGTGAGGCCACAGTGCTAACCACTGCACCGCTGTGCTGCCCTAAATGCAATTCAGTTTTATTTATGTAGTGCCACAAAAAAGTCCCTCAAGGTCATTTATTTTGTAAGGTAAAGATCGTACAGTATTAGAGAGAAACCCCAACATCATGGTCTGATTGTTGAAGATGTGCAGCACACGACTGGGAGGATTTAACCCCAGAGGTGACAGTGCTACCCACTGCACCACAATGTTACCCTAAAATATTACGTCTGTTTTGGAAACTTTGCTCGAAGGAGGATTAACCGCGGTGTGGGGTAATATATATATATAAAACTGGCTGTAATTCCTCTAATTTTGTATTGCATTAACTGTAACTTGTGTCCTGTGGTCACCATGCAACCTCTAAAGGTATGAGCCAAAAAAGCCCCAATTTCTTCATGAATGCTGACCTGACCACTTCCAAGTCTTATGGAGGTCTCACTGTGCCAAAATTCTAAACCCTGCATTAACCAGTTTTTGTGCTATCGCACTGGCATGAAGGATTTGTGCCTATTCCATTAGATCCCTGCTTTTTTAGGGATATAATTACATTGTTAATCCAATACTTTTGTTAACTCCCTCAAGTTAAAGGTCAAAGACTTACATACCTAACTGTAAGTATTCCTGGGTTGACATAAAATACCTACTGGGGAGGAAGCTTTGCGGAGCTGACTGATGAAGTCCACTTCCTTCTCCGTGTTGGATGAAGTGGACGCCTTAACACGCGTGTCTGTGTTGAAGTGGAAGTCTTTCGGCACAGTTGGGGCCAGTACCATCTTCTTTGGTGGTGGGTCTGAAATAACAGTGACCTGGACTCATTTCTCTTCCCAACTAGCAAAGTCAAACGTAAATGTCAGCTCATTTAAACACGGTACACCATCACTACAGCCTGCACCTCACAAAGTCAGCATTAGCTACTCACTGCCAGCCAGAGCAGCCTTGTAGCTGGCCTCATTCTTCTTACGATGTAGAGCCACTTCCTTCTGGAGGTTCCTGATGCGCTCCAGCTCCTGCTCCTCAGAGGTACTCGGCCTGTTGGGACACAGAGTATTGTAGACATTAACTACTCGGCATGACTGCACCCTGAAAGTCAGATAATCTGCTCTGATAAGAAGGAGCTGCTGAGGAAGCAGCTGCTGCATACGGCTCCAGTCAGTCTTTGTTTAATGGTTTTTATGCCACAGGATCTGCCAGGGTGTCCCAGATGTAGCACTGCTCGTCAACCATGATGCGCTACATGAGGTTAAATGGCTACTTGTCATGTCTGCCTGCACCTTACATTAGGAGGTCCTGTAGTCTGAACCTGCCAACATCACTGCAAACAAATGGGATTTTCACACACGCTCTAAACGTTTCTGAAGAGAGAAGTTTAAAACTCTTGGTTCTTTTACAGCCGATTTTCACGCTACCTTCGCGGGAAAACGCATTTAAGCAGTAGACTCACTCTGGGAGTGCGGAGGTGGGAGCTTCTGCGTGGGTCTGATGTTCTCTCTTGGAACTCAGCCTCTCACTCCGGCGGGGACCCAGCCGGGAAATCAGACCCCCACTCCTGGGTTTTGGGGCAGCAGGACCCCTG
Organism: Etroplus canarensis; assembly: GCA_015106775.1. Taxonomy (NCBI): domain Eukaryota; kingdom Metazoa; phylum Chordata; class Actinopteri; order Cichliformes; family Cichlidae; genus Etroplus; species Etroplus canarensis. The sequence goes on from VUQH01047982.1 coordinate 8,214, forward strand.
CATTAAACAAGGACAAATAAAAACTTGAAAAACCATATCTAATGTGAAGAGGTGGATTCAAGTGCGTACAGGAACCAGTCTGTGCTGGCACTGGACCCATTAGAGGAATTTTAAGTGCAGAAGGCACGCTAGTAGCAATAAGCAGGAGGTTTTAAAAGACTGACAGGACACTCAAAACTTACCCCTTGGATTTTTTGGATGGTGGTGCAGCTGGACCAGTGGTCATCTCTTTACGCTTTGAAACCCTAAAATGAATCAGTTTTATTGAATATGAATTGTATTACACTTAGAGATTACACATAGCTGTATTATACAGGTGCCGAATCAGATTTTTTCATTTCCAACAGCAATGTCCCCACACAAGAGGTGAAGCAGTGTGTGCGTTACAATTAAAAAGGGAACGTTTACGGTCCTCGTCAACCAGGGAGGGCTTTCACATTACAGTCATCAGCAGCTACACCTGTTTGCCTGTCTCCTACGTTCTGTGCCCACATCTACTGTAGTTTGACGCAGCCGAAGTCACAATGGCACGTTTTCCATTTCATTTTCCCCATTTTTGTTGTCATACAACTGTTCGAGCATGACCGTCACTCCAACGTCACCCTTCAAAACTAATGCAAGTCAGTTTTTACCTTTTCTAAATCTGCATCTCTTCACTAATTAGGTCCCACTTTTAAAACAAAAGTGTGATAAAATCCTCAGTCATGCTCGGGAAAATCTTTGCTGTTTTGTGATTTAGGCCACATATATCCTGCTGTGTGCTTGATGAGAGAAAGAACAGTGTCAGGGTCACAGTTTAATGCCATGATACAAAAGTTAACGCAGGTAACCTGGACTGTACCTGCGTGGCTGTGCAGGGACTTGATTCACTGTCCTCCGTTTTGGTCGAGCATTGTTCTGCGAGTGACTTTCAGTACCCCAGGATGTGACAATGTTTGCAGGTGGAGATGCAGATACATTAGGACCTGGAATATTGATCAATACAGATGGTTTCACATTAACCAAGTCATGAAGACAGAAAGTAATGACCAAAGATGCACTTAATTCACATTAACTTTAATAAAAAACACTAACCAGAGTCTCCGTCTGTCTTTTTTTGAGAGATCCCACTGTCTTTAAGCTCATCACTGGTCACACATGGCTGGTTGGGTCTTGACGGTGTGATAAGCTGACCACTACCTCCCTCAGCATGCAGGTCTGCCCACAAGAGACTCAATAGTCAGAATTAACCACAACCACTTCCCACAGCCCAGGCTCTTCTAAAACCCAAAGACATTCCACTGATCATCAAGCATGACCGAAAAAAAGGAATCGAGAAGCTGGAACCAGAAACTGGTCAAATCATTTTTAGGAAAGCAAAAATGAATGGAGATGACTAACTGCTGTTGATCTGTAAATTCTGTACATGTAATTTTTAGATAGACAGGCAGACAGACAGACAGCTAGAGAGAGAGACAGATAGACAGCTAGAGACAGCCAGAGAGCTGCATAGACAGCTAGAGACAGCCAGTGCAAGAGACAGACAGATGGACAGAGAGACAGCCAGATGGACAGAGAGGCAGACAGATGGACAGAGAGGCAGACAGATGGACAGAGAGGCAGACAGATGGACAGAGAGACAAACAGCGTCCAGCAGCTGGAATTCCTGTTTTTGGGAACGCTGCTCTCGTGTCTATGATTTAGAGACCCCCACACCTCAGCTCTGTAGTTTATCACCTAAACCCCACGAAACCCTGATAACTGAAGAGCTGTTGGACCCATTTAAGGCTGTTTAAAGTATAATAAATACTGTACTGTCTAAATCTTTGAATAAGATATTGAAACCTTAAAGAAACGAAGGCATGCTTCCGGTGGTGTCTGGTTTAGAAAGAAACATTTGCCATGTTTCCTGCAGTGTTTTCTAAATGTTTTAGTTAGAAAAGGAGGAAGTGTAACCTCTCACACTGTGACTGAGGACTGCAGGAACAGCAGTCATGCCAGCCTGTCAGAGTGGGTCTGCTCTGGATGGTGGAATAAAGACCTGAGGTGTACTGCAGAGACAGTGAGAGGAGCCTTACCGAACCACTCATCGTCCGTTTCTGCGTTCAGCAGCTCCTGGAAGTCGACGACGTGGGACGGGGCATCGAACTCGTAGGTATCCCCGGACTCGTTTTCCGCCATGTTTGTACAATAAGAAGTCACTCCTGCAGGAAAGCAGGGTTCAGAAAACAAGCTCAGATTAGAGGAGTCCGGCTCTAGGTGAACGTTCTTCCTGCCTCGACACGGTAACGTCCCTAGAAGCAGCTAGCTACGCTTCGTCCTGGGAGTAAACGGTAACGTGGCCGAGCAGCCGCCGTTACCAGCCATCGCCTAACTGACACACCGGTAATGAACGTCGCTACAGCTCGGTGACTGAGCGCTGCCTTTAACAACAGCGCACCGGTAAGTAACACACTGTGAATTAGAACGGGTTCAAACTTACCGTCCTCACGTCCACGAAAACACAACACACCAGCCGCGCGGCGCTCGATGTGTTTAAACTACCGACCAGTTTGAATCAGCCAATGGCAAACGTCGTGTTCGCCAGCTCAACGCTGATTGGCTTCTACGATCTAACTTCCTGTTACGTACCACGTGATTTCCCTGGGCTTTAGCGAACATTTATCTCAGAATCACAATCCGAGGAGGAAGTTGCATGTTGTTACAGACGTACAGTTATATATAAAAATATACATTTAAAATAATACAAAATACACCTGTCTGCGTGAATCCAATATGTATTCATATTTATATCTATACTCACTTTATTCACCCCGCTACCTAATTTTCCCCATGTTTATACACGTACATCACTGTTTATACTATACAGATTGTGTCTATTTTTGTATTTTTATTTTGGTAGTTTTTATATTTCTGGTCAATATGTCACTTTTTATATTTTTTATCTATATGTGTCTTTTGCTACTGTGACCACTGAATTTCCCATTTGTGCGATAAAGTCTTATCTTAACACAAATAACTATGAAGTTAAATATGAAACTTTCCAGGAGTCACCTTGCAGAGTCACAGAGTGTGATGTCACAGGTAGGAATGACTTCCTGTGGCGTTTAGAGGAGCATTGTGGTGGAATGAGTCTGCTGCTGAACGTCTTCCTGTGTCTGTCCAGCACGCCATGGAGAGGCTGTGGCATATTGTCCTTAACTTGGACAGCGTCCTCCTGTCTGACACCACTATCAGAGAGTCCAGCTCTAAGGGAACTTCAAGTTTAAAGACTGGCATATTATTTTCTTGTATCATGATGAGTTTGTGTGTCTGGAGTCTGGGATTGGGTTGTGTCTGTGCTGGTAAAATATTGTGCAGAATCCATATGTTTTTGCTCAGTTTTGGCTGCTCTTGTGTGCTGTGTGCAGTGGGGTCTTATAGGTAGAAGATCAGCACTGGCATGGAGTGATAAAAACTATAAGCCCCCCCTGGGCAGAGTTGAGACAGGCTTTGGGTGGTAGTGACAAATGGTTAACAAACTTGTACTTACATAGTGCTTTTCTACTCTGACTGAGCACTCAAAGCGCTTTTTACTACAAACCTAATTCGCCCATTCACACACACACATTCATACAGTGCTTTATTCTATGCCTTTAAGTACTTTTAACCATCATGCACACATGCATCAGGAGCAATCTGAGGTTCAGTGTCTTGCTCTAGGACACTTCGGCATGTATACTGGAGAAGCCAGGGATCAAACCACCAACCTTCCCGTTGGAAGATGGCCCACTCTATCTCCTGAACCAGAGCCACCGCAACTTACCAGATGACTGGGAAAGTACAGCTGAGGTGGTGAGGGAAACAGCCAAAAAGGTATTTGGGGTCTCCTCTGGACAGAGGAAAGAAGACAAGGAGACTTGGTGGTGGAATGAGGAGG
>VUQH01047988.1:0-20704 GCA_015106775.1 Etroplus canarensis
GAAAAGAAGGGTGGTGATATTGATCACTGATTTATTTTTTGAAATGTTTATTTGTAAAGTTTCAGTTTTTTATTCTCATTTTAACGGATGAAAATAAACAAGTGAGATGGAATATTTTTTTCTTTGAGTTGTGTAATAATCCTGCACACTAATAATTGCCTAATAATTGTGTGCACGCACAGATATTCTCGTACAAAAGCCAAAACCTCACTTTTACTTCCTTAAATATTCAGGTTTGAGGTTTATTAATATTTTGGATTGGTCAAGAGCTCTGCTGTTGTTAAATAATAAAACTAATCCTCAAAAATGCAATTTGCCTAATAATTATGCACACAGCATAAACTGAAAAGTTCATGCACTGTAAATGGGGTCTTTGTAACCATAATATTTGTGATGACCACAAATAAAGTGTAGACCAATCTATAATTTGTAGTCTATAAATCCAGATGATCTGCTATTTGTTCTATGCTGTTTGCATTTTTTAATCTAATCCATTGCACCACTAGATCAAACCACTGATCTGCGTAGAAAAATCTGCACATTTTTATAACTACAGAAATTTCTCATCTTAATATCGACCTTATTGATATGTTTTGTCCAGGATAATCCACTACCTTAGATTATACCCAGAAACTTGGTCTCAGGTAGTTGGTCAGTAAACGCACCATTAATGGAAACATTAAAACTGGATTCTTTCTAATAGCCTGCTCAGAGCCAAATATAATGCTGTTTGTCTAAGACATTTTCAGGATTAATAATAAATAAAATAATAATTTATTAATTCATCACCCCTTATCTATTTAACCTCTGACTGCACTTAACTCATCAGCCCCTGAGGAAGGTGTGTCCAGACTCTGAGGGTTCAGTCTCTGTGCTGGCTATTCTTGAGCCCCCAGCAGCTTTGAAGCTTGATGAAGGGTCTTCAGCACCAGAGCTGCTGAGTCCAGAGCACAGAGTCAGGATCAGATTTCCCAGTTTCAGCCTTGATGTTCAGACACCAAAACAGGAGCTTGCGAAGGGCCCACTTCTCAAGCTATCCCCATGTCTGAACTTCCTGAATGAGATCTCCCCGTGCACGAGCCTCGTGAGTCTGGTCAGCCGGCTGTTCTTGTTCCTGTGTCACCCAAGTCAGTTTCTTGAGTCAGGATGGCTAGCTCCCCCAAAGTTCATGTTTCTCAAGTCTGGTGAGCTACTTCCTGCCCTGTCTGTGTCTCCTGAGCTAGGGCAGACTCTGTGACTGAGAAACTGCTGACTGACTCACCATCTGCCCACTGCTCTGCCCCTGGGGCGGCTCTTCCACTGTTGCTGGCCCCCACGTCAGCTGCCCGAGAGGTGGTACGTGGTCCTTTGTTGCCCGCATCCTGAAGTGGCAGGTACTGGGTCTGGAACTGTCCCCAGGTGTTCTGCCTGGACCCTTGAACTCTCATAATCTCCCAGTTCTTTGTTTGGATTCTGACATGACAATCATACTGACCCCACTCAATAAAAAGGCCAGTACTGAGCCACAGTGGAAGTCTGATTTTAAGATAGTGAATGTGTTTTTTGCCACTGTTCCCTGTGTTACTAACAGGAAATATAGTGACACTCATTCACTTGCTGTAGTTGCCCCGCTGTTACTGTAGCTGCCAGTCATACCGGCTTGTTGTCACAAATTACCAGGCCTGGCCACTACGCCGCTGTCGCCACCTCTCCTGCTGCAAGTGGCAGCTCTCACTCTATGTGCAGCTGCAATCTGGATTTGCACTGGACTTTCCCTCTGTGTGTTTGTGTGTGTGTGTGTGTGTGTGTGTGTCAAATGAGATTCCCCACTACAGCACTGATGAGACCCGAGGCAAAGTAAAAGATGGAGAGAATGGGACTGACTCTCCAGCAGCTCCCTGGCCTCCAGGACACCACAAAGGCAAATCAGTCTAAAGTACTCACACCCCCACACCCCCCTCCACCCCCTCCACCTTCACCCCAAAACACCATCTCTCTCTCTCTCTCTATCAGCTGTCAGTCAGCAGAGAAAAGAGAGACCGTGATAACGAATTAGAAAGGAAAGGGAGAGTAAACGGACTGCTGCAGACCACACACACAGTCACTAGAGATGATCTGTGTTTGATATATTTGCATTAAAAAACCAGAAATGTAAAAATATCTACATAAACTCCAACACAGAGGAGTGTTCCTTCATTAAGATATACAGTTATGATGGCCAATTGAAAATGTGTACTGTCTCCACGGTTCAAATGAATAATGCTAGCTACAGAAAATGGATATTAGTTAATAGAATATTTAAATATACTGTCTGCAAATAAACTTACATGAACAGCATTAGAAAATATAAATGAATATCACAAGCATATTATGGTATTCACCACTGATTACTTGTTATGTAGGTGTTGCAGTAGTTAACACTGTTACCTCAGAGCAAGAAGTTTGCATTTTCTCCCTGTTCTGGTTTCCTTCTACAGTCCTTTACAGGAACTCCTAATTATTGCTTTCTAAGAAGGTCTAAGAAATGAAAAATCTGTGATCGGCAGCACTTCAGAACAGCTTTTCAGCTAAAAATCAAACAGCAAGTTGAGCCAGTACAGCTGGTTTTAACCTTCTGATGGAAAAGTCTGAACAGCTCTGAAGCGATTCATTAATAAAGTTATGATGACTTTATTCTGCTATCACTTAAAGGGGAAAGAACCTCTTCATCTCAATAGACCTCCAGTCTTTTCCTGTTTTCATGCATATCTAAAAAAATAAAGAGGGTGTTCATTGCAGTAGTTGTGTGTTATAATTAAACTACCAAATGTGAAGATGAGATGACTTTAAAACAGGAGACCCACTGAAGGGTCTTTGCCTTACAATATAAAGCACCTTGAGGTGACTGGTGTTGTCAGTTGACACTATACAAACCAAACTGCACAGAAATGATCTGATGTGAGGAATGAAAAAGCAGTGACTACTCTTGTGATACTATTATAACAATATCATAATTCATGGAAGAGAAGTTCCTACTTACTATTGATAATAAGCAATTAGGAGGTAATAAAGGGAGAATGAAACAACTGCCTTAGTAATAGGCTATGGGTGCACAGAAATGCTAAGTATCTTGTAAAGACTAATAAGGAGCCAGCATTCTGCTATTGTCCCCATTAATAAGTAACTAGCTGACTGAGAATGTGTGCATAATAATCTGACCCTTTACAGTTTACTGCAAAGAGTCAGATTATTTGTCCTGCACTGAACTGAGGTGAACTGAAGTACGTTCAGCTGAATTAAGTAAATTGAAATTAGTTAAATAAAGTTAAAGGGAATTGATGTCACATGAAATAGAGCGAGATTTGAAATGAATTCAGAATAATTAGGGAAATGATCTGATAAGTTAACTAGCTCCTCGTGGTCACTGTGTGATTACTAAAAGCATATCCCTGAAAAGCCCCAGTTACTTTACCCACTGACCTAACCAAACCCCACTCCACATGGATGGAAGACTTTTGAGTGTTATTGACAAGAAGGGTGGCTACACTGGCCACTGATTTATTTCTTTTTAAGTTTAAGTTGTTTATTATGCTCACTTTAAGAGATAATTAATAAGTGAGATGGGAAAAATTTTGTTTTTTTTTTTTAGCTCTGTAAAATTGTACAGACACAGATATTCTCGCACAAAAGCCAAAACCTCACTTTCACTTCTTTAAATATTCAGGTTTGAGGTTTAACATTTTGGACTGACCAAGAGCTCTGTTCTTGTTAAATCATTCTAATTCTCAAAAATGCAACTTGCCTGATAATTGTGCACACAGTGTGGCACAGGTGCCATGCTCCTTCCATTTCTTAATGATGGATTTGACTGAACTCTGTGGGATGTCCAGTGAGTTGGAAATGTTTTTGTAGCATCTCCTGACTTCTACTTTTCAATGATCTGTTGTCTGTTCACTGTTGTCTCTGAGTTTCTTGGAGTGTTGTTCAGCTGTAGCAGGAATACTGATGAAGCAGAGACTGGACCTCCCAGACACAGCTGTTTTTATACTACAATCACTGACACACATCAGCAGCACTCAGGTCATCTCCATTTCACTAACTGTCATACTGCTGGAATCAACCAGCTGGACCTCTGCTTAAATATCATCCACATTTACTTCAGAATATATATTTTTACATTAGGTTGTCTGTGTCTCTGTGTTGGCTCTGCAACAAGGTGTACCCCACCTTTCAAAGAGATGTTTTCACTATGAATTTTTTTTGAAAATTCTTGTGAAAAAAGCCAAATCATATTGAAAATGATTTAATTTATTAAAGCAATAAAAGGTTGAAACATCCAAGGGGGTTGCATGCTTTTTATAGGTATTGTAACTCCTAAAAGTTTTCAATTTATCAAGGTTTGCTTTCAGTTAAAGACTTTCAGGTCACAAGTATAATGAAGCCTCAGCTGATCGAAACACTTTACAGCTGACTGATTTAAGGAGAATACTGCTAAGAGCTTTTGGCTGCTGCAGTAACTTCACTCTCACACCAGGAGAGATTCATGTCCTACAGCAAAAACCAGCGAACATTTTGCTGTTAACTGTTGGCTGGTGGTCTTTTCTATACGGTTAGTCTTGATTAGAAAAACTTCTGAAACGGGACATGTGCCTACATGGAAATGCAAGTTCACCATCAACTCAACAAACTACGTGGGGAACGTTCTTGCAAGACATTCCAACAAGAGAAAATTTGTGTTTGAGGAACTGTTTGATATGATCCACTTATTGCTTAGGAAAAATAATTAATTAAGAGCAATGTTCATGTTAAAAAAACAAAACAAAAAAAGAACAGGCGCTGGCAATACTAGTCTGAGTACATGAAGGGGTGATCGTGTGGCCATCTTTTCACAGCCATTTAGTGACCAAACTGGTTGCCAATCAAATGTTGCTACATTAAAAAGAATAAAAACACATGCATTTAATTTATTTATTGCAATAATTCAATTGATATTTGTCACTGAGTCTGACTGGACCTGTATTACACATAGAAACAACATCCCATCTGTCCAGGTAAGGTTCAGGCATTACTATCCTACCTGGGAGTTAATGTCACTGTTTCTACAGTGTTTGATGGGAATTCACACTAAGTCACTCAAACAAGTCCAGTTAGACTGTCCTCGTGTTTTTGAGTGGATCATTGGAGATACTTAGCACTTCTTCATGTTTGTCTCCCTGCTTTCTGAGCACTCTGAACTCACACTAGCTTCTACTTCATTTCCTTAGTTATCTGGGTAGTGAGTCATGCTCCACTGACTGACTGGTTGCCTGAACAGAACTGATAGTAAGAAGTTTATAACAAATGACAAAGACATGTTAATCTGTGATTTGTTTCAAACTAACGTGATCTAGGAGAAACAAGCTAGGGCTAAAAATAAGAAATTTACTGAGGCGTCCATGGTAAGAAGGGTGCCACTGTTGTTTGCCAAAATACAAAACTCTTTTGTTAAGATGCTTCAGGCTGTGAGATCATCCATGTCTCTTTTCTTGCCCCAAAGAAAGGAGAAGACCTCTGTATGCACCATAAATGTGGCAGATGCCACTTCAGTCAGAGGAATAGCTGGAAGCCATGTGTTGTTCAAAGGTATCACTGGAAGGGAGTAAAGAGGATAAAGCTAAGGGATTTTTTAATGACTCAGAACTTTAGTGTGAGTACTATGTCTTCAGTACTTTTAAGTGTCAGTGGAACATTGCAATTGTTACTTTGTCTTGCTGTACACTGTCAGCCATCTAGCCATCTCTTTAAAAAGCACCAATGATTCTGACCGTACACAAAGTTTTCCAAAAACAGCATTTAAAAATCGGCAAAAGTGATGAAAATACACTTCCTCAAAGCAAGAATAGCCGAATTTCTCTAAGTGGGAAAATTCTCCTGTTTGAAAGATCAGACTGCAGTTTCAATAAATAGACTGAAACTCAACTTCTTCCCAAGAGCACCGACGCTGGTCAACTCAGTCGGTCAATAGCTGATGTATATTTTTATGTTCAATACCCAACTGAAAATACTGCGCATAAGGACTGTACGTAAGCTACTGTCAAAGTCCTGGGCTTTTGGGCTTAGTCTTGGATCTATCACAGTATTTTGTTAGTTCTGACTTTTGATTCATTCTGTATTATTTTGAGTCTTAATGATTGCAACATTGGAACAGTGTTATGGTATGTCCCAAAAACTCTGTGGAACTTTTGATTTTAAGCACTGTCCTGAGGTCTGTATCAAGAGGAGGACGTCAGATGACTGTTCAATATCACGTTCCATTATGTCACGAGCTGTTTGGAAACATCACCGCTGTTTTGTGAAATGCCAGTGAACATGTGGTGATCTCGTTATCTTGTTTCCGAAATGAAAGAATGATCATTTTTATGCTCTTGGCTGATCATGATACTTGGATAAGTACAGATTGGGCTTCATGGCACAGGGCTCTGCTCTTAAAAACTGTTTTCTACCCACACGTTAAGAGTTAAAAACAAACTTTAAGCATAAACAACAGCTTAAAGTATGGTGTAACATACTCATATTACATATTTACTTTATAGTGTATATGTACAAATGGCTGACACATCAAATGAAAAACCTGAACTATTGACCCCTACAGCGAGGGGATTCGGTCTCTGTAATGCTGTGGTTTAGGGCCACCTGTCCCCACACAGTGATGGTTCACTGCCAATCATCACCTGTTCATAGGCCACCAGTGACCCCGTGCTCAGGGCAGGAAGGGTCAGTCAGTGGGTCAATGAGTATGATTCAGTTAAACACCAGTGAGAGCCAGTACAAAAACAGCTAGAGTTTTAATATGTCCAAATTTCCAGCATTTAAAGTTGTGCTTCCAAACTGATACAAAAACTAGGGTTATTTTATATCTTATGTGGATTGTATTGATGCGTCCAGCTGGGGGTATAACAGCACATGGAGCGTTAGCCAACTGCTGTCTACGAGGCTTCAGAGTCGCTGATTTAAGTCACTGATGGACCAGTTCCTCCATGTGTTTGGGATGTTGGTTCCCTTTGGAGGATTTAATAAAATGATAACGTCTGCTGTGTGGCACCAATCACAGAAAACGTATGTTTTCTAGTTTTGGTGGCACTAATTAGTACAAATGAGTTTCTGTGCCACGACACGTATTAGTGTTAGTATGTGGCAATATGGCTGATAGCTTAGAACTCCAACCTCTTGTTTAAATGCAGTGACTTTTGCTGCACCCAAAATATTAACAATAGGGTTAAAAAATGCATCGTCTAAACCCACTGTTTGACATCATGGTGACTATGTCCATCTCTTATATACAGTCAATGACAATAATAAAATTATGAGCAGCAGTGTTACATATTTTTTGTTGTTGTTCATCTCTTGAATACCTCAGGGAGGAGTTAGCTCAGTGGGAAACTAAAGCACGGTGAGAACAAATGCAGAGTCCATTAAAAGGGTGCACAGTGTCTGTGTGAGCCAAACGAATCACTGTTTTAATGGGAATAAATCCAGTATGGTGGGGAAGAAGGCCGACACAGGTAACAAAATCAGACAGAGACTAAACCTCTGCAGAGTTATCTCTGCAACACAGCAAGAAACAATTCACCACAAAGACACAGCAATACACAGATAGTGCCCCTGTTCCTCAAGACAAATATCCATGAACATACAAAGACAGACATAAAAACAAACACACACACACACACACACGAGTGCACAGTCTATTGACCAATATTTGTCACTTGCTATATATTTAGCTGGGAGCAAGTGAGAGGCTTCAAGTTGGCGGCGCTCCGGCTTTTCTAGCTGCGAGTGTTAGGCCAGATAGTGTTCACTCGACTTTGTCAATCGCCTGTCAACTTGTAGCTCTGAGACATATCCTCTGTAACGCACAAGAGACAGGCCTCCATCCACACACCCCCACCCCTCCCGCCTGCTGCCCACCTCCCAATGCAGAGCCACCAGGAAATGGCCGCTACCTCCCCTCTCCCTCAACCATACAGCCGCCCCCATCTCCTGACAAAAGCCTGCTTGGTCTCTCCATCATTCCTCTGACAGCCGAGAGAAGACAGCTTGGCTGCATCTCTCCTTCTTGCAGCACACACACACACACACACACAACATGTGGCCAGTGAAATATTATCACCATAAAGCAGAGCTCATGGTGAAGGCTGCTCGTTCTTCTGTGCTGGGTGGCATCAGATGCTCATGTAAAGATGGTCTTATGGTTTTGAAAGAATGATCACGCACATGTTGATCAGTCATATTTCTATGGATCGGACTGTACAGTCCTCATCTGAAAGTCTTTACAGTGGAAGGTAAAGAGAGAAAGACCCCAAACCTCAGCATGCTGTGTAAGATATTAACAACCAACTCAATCAATGTTAGAAAACTAATCCAGCACAGTCTCACAGCAGATCTCATATGGATTCCTTTAGATGGAAAGAAATGTTCTTTTTTCAACTTGAATATTAAATGTTTTTAGCTGGCCATTTTCTTTCTGTGTCATGAACCTTTTTTATTGCTTTATCTTATTGCACTGTGCTCTGAGGACATTTTGCATGTCATGTTGTCAGGTTGTGGCTCTCCCATGCAGCCAATACCTTGGATCAGAACCTGGTCTTAAATGAAAAACCTAATTTAACTTGTATTTTTATAATAACATTTTCACACTGAACATTTTCACTGTCTCCTGCTCAGCTCTTTCAAACTGCTCTGATTGCTAAACCAACTTGTGATTGAAAGGTCACGAGCCAATGATCACACCCTGGCGTGTGTCCTCCTTCCTGCCTGTAAAAATGACTACAGATTACAAAATGAACTCCATGTCATAGTCATTATCCTTTAAAAACTAGCAATGGAGCCCACCAGGAAACATTTTTCTGAGGTCACCAAACCAAGCGCCATTTTTTCTCATAAACTTCTATAAAACCAGAAATCTTAATGCATTCAGAGGAGTCATCAGCTCCTAAAAAACAAAGCCACTTCAACACTGGCTTCATTTTTCAGACTCCTTCTGTGCCCTCAAGAAAAACACAGAAAATGCTCTGACAGGAACCGCTCCACCAGTTTGGATTGTTTTCCCCGTGAGAAACCAAAAACATGCATTCATTTTCATACTTTGAGTTGATATACATAGCTGTGCGGAGCGGTGACAACATTATGTGACAGTTTTACAAGCTGCTGTAAGAACCCTGCTCAAATATCAACAGCCTCTGGCTTTAAGAACCTAACAACAGCATTTAGCCACAGTAAACACATGTTAGGAAACGAAAATATTTGATTTGCTTAATGAAGGCTGCCTCAAATATCATAATGTTTCATCTCTGTAAAAATGAAGTGACAAAGAATGAGCATGACTGCTCTCCAAATTATACAGATCCAAATAGATTACACAGAAAAAAATCTGCACTTCATACTTTCCTAAAATGTCAGTCCTAAAAGTCTCCACTGACCCCATACCTCAGGGGCTCCAGCAGCTGTAACAGTAACAGTGCATATAGGTTCAGAATCAGAATATTTTATTACTCCAACAGAATCAACAGAGACTAATTTTAGACCTTTATTAGTTGTCTCTGTGTGCTTAATTTTATCTCTTCTTTGACATATCTTGAAGGAACAAATGAATCCATTTATGCTTACCTGGACCAGCACAAAGAATCTCTTCTTCCATCTTTTCCAAACGTTTTTGCCAATGGCCCAAAGATACCTGTGGGTCAAAACACAGTTATTTATTTAAAAGGAGGGTTAGAGAGATGTTTCAGTGTGAGCTTTATGCGGCTGTTTTTACTTCTTTCTTTGGTTTACTCATGCAGCAGTCTCAATCTGCAAAAAGGATGCACAGATCTGTAGTGAAGAGCATCTACTGACCTCTGCTGGTAAAAAGCCTTTACTGCAAACAGGCAGCACTTCAGACATCCTTGAGCTTTCTTTCTCATAGTTCTCTTTTATATTAGATGCTTTGTGCTGCAGGTAACAAACCTTCATCAGACTAACGGCCATAACCAGCGGTTAAAGTGGGATCTGGCAGGCCGAGGAACACCAAAGATCCAGAGCGGCAGTGCAGTGAGGAAAAGGACTCAAAAACCTGCAGCAGATTTGTTTTCTTTGTGAACAGGCTGTGATCAGCTGACCTGTGCTGTTGTTGCTTTGGGGTTTACTGCTCTTTGTGGTTTTAGCCGAGAACTTTCTACAATATATAAGCAGATGTTACATAAGCCATTATGGCTGCTCTCTGAAAGCTAACCAGTATATTACAGGTACAGAGGTGGAACTGAGCAAGTGTAACTGAAGGACAATAACAGTTAAATTCAGACTGATGACTCTTAGCAAAGTCCTGTCACTCCTGGGCACTTATTTGGGAAGATATTTTCAAGCATTACTGGAATTAACTTTCATTTCAGTGGGCAATGGGACGTGAACAGAAGCATGTACAGAATAATGTCATCTACTCTCTCCCATAGTCTGTGTCTCTCTTTGCTCTCCTTTCTCTATTTTCTTTCCCCTCACCCCCAACCGTTTGAGGCAGATGGCTACTCCTCCCTGAGCCTGGTTTTGCCCGAGGTCACTTCCTTTTAAAAGGAAGTTCTTCTTTCACACGGTCGTCAGAGGGCATGGTCTGATTGTTGGGGTTTTCTCTCTAATACTGTAGGCTCTTCACCTTACAGTGTGAAGCAGCTTGAGGCAACCTTTGTCATGAATCAGTGCAATATAAATAGAACAGAAACTCTGTGAAAAAAATTAAATGTGTGATTTACCATTTAGTATCAAACATCATTACTGCTTCCAAAGCATCAATATATGCACTCTCTGACAGCCTGGTGGGAATTTCTTAAAATATCAAGGGCTTAACTTATCCCATACAGACTTATACCCATCTCGAACAATCCTGACATACAAAATAAGAAAATGCTAAATTTACCAACATGTATAATAAGGGTCCAAGACATCTGGAACAATATAGTCCAAGACAGAATCTCTAGGACACACTGTGGAATTGACAATAAAAACACTTCAAATATCTTCAACTCAAATCCATAATTCAGATGAGATTTAACTATGAAAAAATAGACTTACAATTACCCCCGATGGTAAAGATTTTGTAAATCTCTCCACCCCAAAATTGTTATTGAAAATATATAATTTATTTAAAATAAATGAACCTCTCTCTCTCTCTCTCTCTCTCTCCCAATTTCCAAATGGGAGATAGATTTATCCATTAGTCCAGACCAAACCTTCTGGAAACAGATCTGCTTAAATACTTTCAAAGTGATTAAATACCCCAAATTCCAACTCATACAATACAAAACTCTCCACAGAAAACACTGCACAGGTCAAAGAGTGTTGAAAATGGTTTTTGGGCATCTGTCTTCACTGCACAGATGACATTCCTGATAGTTAGATACACTACCCACAAAAAGCTAAGGACATTCGGCTTTTGGGTGAAAGTTCAGGATGCACCTAAAATGCACTATAACCCTTCCAGGTGAATGTGGGAGTCCTTGGGGGGTGGGGGTGTCAGTGGCCAGGAGGATGGTCGCCTCAGGGGTCTAGCTAGGGCAGTGGGCATCCAGCTCGGGCTGGGTAGCCTTGTTTGGGAGTGGGCCTGTGCCCCTCCATCCTGCCCGTTGAATTGTTTATTTAGCCCTGAGGGGAGGGCCTGGTATTCATTCACAAGGACATAAGTTTCCTATGAAGGGTTTTAGGTTCAGCCTTAGAGGTTGGGTGAGGTGCTATGTCTTCCAAGAGGGGCTCTGAGTAGAGCAGATTCTCCTCTGCACTGATTGAGGTGGATCAGAAATCTGACCAGGATGGCTCCGGAGAACCTCCTAGCTGAGGTGTTCTGGGCAGGTCCTACCAGGAGGAGACCCTTGGAATGCTGACCAAAGAGTCTCCTTGGCTGGCTTGGCTTCACTTGGCTTGGAGACACCTCAGTGTCCCTCAGTGAGCTACAGGTGGTGGCTGGGCATCTCTGCCTAGGCTGCTGCCCCCTGCAATCCAGACCGAGATAAATGGATGGATTGACTGACTAGTGAAGTTCCTCCTGCAGGTTCAGTATCAGCTCACAAATATCAAGAAGTCAACTGTTTGAAATCAGCACTGTCCATCGGTTTAAATAGGCTTTATGGAAACAATGCTCCTTTTCTAACTAAAAAGGGCTGAAATTTGAAGTGGACATCATGCATGAGTTGAATTCATGTTTGTTCAACAAGAACTTGAACATGTGACTGGATGCCCTGTATTGGTGCAGGAAACAGTGAGCTGCTAATCAAAAGATAATCAAAAACCTTCTCGAATGAAGCAGTGGACTGACGTTTCTTTGTAGCTTTTGTAGTTTGATTGTGGTTTTGACCACGCAACACGCTTTACACTGCACTCTACATTCACCCCTTCACATGCCACTTTATTTATTTAAAAATTATTTATTATTATTAAATTATTCTTTCCATACTGCACTTTTTATTTTAATAAAATAAAAATTGATTTATGGGGGGACATTGGGGGTTTGGCAACTTGCCCAAGGACAATATGACATGCAGACTGGAGGAGCTGCGGATCAAACCAACATCCCTCTGATGAGGGCATGGCTCACTTCACCCTTGTTCAGCCCAGGGTCAGACAGCCTTGTTTCATTTGCAGCTCACGACTCCTCTAAAAGGATAATGAGCCAAAACAGACATCTCAAAGCACCCAAAAATGGATGCTTGCTCAACAAAAGTGGCCAAGCATCATTAAACTAACAGGCCATATTCTTAGCAGTGTTACTGAAAGCACACTTTCAGTTAATAACTTACAGGAAATGGCCAGTATTTTGACCAGTCCCACCGATATTAATAACCTCAGGTTTGCTTTTTCTTCTTTCTGTTTAGGCGTAACTTCTAGCTTCAGCAGATTCATAGGTCAAGGTTCACATGTTTTCCTGTTTGATATACATGTTCGACCGAAAGAGAGAGGCTCTTCCAAATTGAGCATGTTTGGTCATTTTTTTTTTTACATTATAACACTGTCAGACAAAAATGGTGCGCACCCCTCTGAATCTCACTTTAGAATTTCTCACTTTAGAAAGTAGGACCAGATGCAGGCTGGTTTCATTGGCAGGAAATGTAATACAACTCGTGTCCTAGAGTTTATCATATGGTCTTGAGCTTACTATGAAGAGCACTCTGAGAAGACATACTGCATGTTATCATTTGGCACTACATGAATAAAGTGAATTGAAATATAAAATCCAAACGACAAAAATGAATGTGAGAGGACTTTCACACACAGCCCTGACAGAAAGTGTAAACTAGTGAAAACCCCTGAACCTGCAGCTCATAGCTGATTGGAGCTGATAAACTTAACATCCACCAGTTCACCAGTGAATCATTAGATAAGGTTAGGATCAGGCTGCATTGTACCCACAGGCATAATATCACAAATTAGCCCAGCCACAGGGGCCCACAGGCCAGCGTACTCCTTTTCCTGGTCCCAAGCCCGGGTAAATGGGGAGGGTTGCGACAGGAAGGGCATCCGGCATAAAATCTTTGCCAAATCAAATATGCAGATTTATAATATGGCTTCCATACCGGATTGAGTTAACAATGACCGCCCCTGGTGCCGTTAGCCAATAGGGTGCCAGTGAAAACTGTGCTACTGTTGGCCGAAGACCAAGGAGGGGGAGAGGGGGAAAGTGTGTTAGGAGGCATGGATTTAGCTAAGGTGGACATGCAGAGGGTTGGTGTGAGGGAAGAGGATGCAAGGAATAGGGTGAGATGGAGGCAGATGATCCACTGTGGCGACCCCTAAAGGGAAGAAGAAGAAGAAGAAGATGAAGAAGATGAAGTGCGCTTTTCAAATCAACTCTCTTGGTCTGTAAGTTCTCTTACTAAGATAGCCCTAAATATGTCCCTGGCAACCTGGTGCATGTTAGAAGTTAAATGTTGGCTTTGCAGGCTGTTTCTTGATGAGTGGGTCCCATGCATGAGTCCATCCATGTGAACACTGTCACACTGATCTGCAAGTGGTCACAATATCTGCTGCAGCAGAAAAAATGATGCCTGTAACTGTAACAACCAGTAACCACAAGAGGGAAGCAAAATATTAGCTTTCAAAGCACCACAGTGACTCATCTGTTCCACACCCAGATACTTAGTCCACCTCATTGCAAAATACTCCATCACAAATGTAAACTCAAAGTATAACCAGGTCAATGCACTTCCTGTTACACTGTTATAAGTTGCACCATTTGTTTGAGATTACTAATACTTTTCCATATATGCATATACAGAATGTAATATGGCGTCATGGTCCTTGGGTTTTTGTGTTTTACTTGAATGTTTCAGACTTGTTATTGTTCTTGGTATTGTGATTATTTTTGCCTTATAAACAAAAAGTCCCAGGTTCGATTTCAGGTGGGGAATCTGGTGTAAAACCTCTGCCAAATCATCATGTGGGTTAATCTGCGGTGGTGACCTCTTGAAAGTGCTTTCTGTGTTTACTGTCATCGTAACTCATCAGCTAGTGTTCAGAGCTTGAGTTTTAGTTCAGCCTGTTTGTATTTAGAATGTTGCTCCCTCTGTGACTCCTCTATCTTATCCTCCTGTCTTCTTATTCTTCTTTTATGTTCAGTCTCGTGTCTGTGTTCTCAGATTCTTTGTCACTTCCTGTTTTATTTTGGTAACCATTTATGTCTCATGCCATGTGTTTAGTTTTACTTCCTCCCCTGAGCCATTGTCTTGAGTATTGTCCCCTGTGTCTCATCTCCCTCCTGTCTTCCATTTTACCTCTTGTGTGTATAAAGGTCTGTCTTGTCTCTGTCCATTGTTGTTGAGCTTCTGGTTTCCAGGGTCAGGGTCACCCGACACTAACATCAGGTTCTAGAGTGAATTTCTGATGTATGGACTAATAATTGGCCTGATGTGGTGTTTGTTTTTTTTTTTTAAGTAATAATTAAACTGGATTGTAAATTATGAGAAATAATAAAATAACCACAAATATGAGCCAAGTTCCTCTTCAACATTTTGAGTAAACAATGCAAGTCCTCATATCTGAAAGGTTTTTGACCTTTTATATGAAAAATGAATGAATGAAACTGTTGCCATTAACTTTGCTCCACTGTATCAAATTAAGATTAAACGTACAACTTTATCTTTAATTTCACTGTAAATATTCTTGCATAATTTAGTGTACACAAAAGAATCTTATTTAATTAGCTCTTGGCACAGTCACGTCTACACATACTTGGACAATGACACAATTTTTGAATTTCTGCTTGTGACCACCAGCAGAGTGGATTTTAAATCAGTCTGGATCAGAATTTGAGCTTTAATTGAAAGGGTCCAAGTATCAGACTGATTGTACAGGAACTCCAGAAAGCAGCAGGATAATTCCGATGTGGCAGGCTATACTGTAGACTTCAGTCATTGACTGCAAAGGATTTTTATAAAATTATTAAAATGATCCTTAGATTTAAACTTTTAAATGACAAAAATAAGAAATGTGTCATTATTGTGAAAGGTCCCTGGGATTCATCCACCCAGGGTCAGAGTTGTTTAAAAAAAAAGAGGGGGAATTCTTTTTTCTTCTTCACAAAAATATTTCAGATTATATTTATTTATTATTACCAATGTTAGAATTTGAAGAATAATTATGAACTTCATTTATACAAGTTCAAAACTTAAATATATAATTGCAGTCTTTTTATTAAAATTGCAATTGCAATTGTTAGAGCCAGTTTGTGCTGCTCTCTGAAGGGAGTAGTTAACAGCATGGTAGGAGATTGGAAGTTTAAGTTTCCTCAAAATGAATAGCCTTCCTTTCTAAGCACAACTAGAGACTGACGGGCAACAGTTTTCAGCTGTGCAACAAAAGGGTTTTCTAATGAACAATTAGCCTTAAAACAATGATTAACTTGGATTAGCGGCCAAACCAGGAGATTGACGCAGAGGACTGACAGCTGCTGATAACTGGCATCAAAGCAAAAATATAGATCATTCTTCAAAAATCACTTGATTCATTTGGATTGCCTATGATTTTCATGAAAATGTGTTTTTCTTTGGAAAACAATGAAATCTGCAAATGATCCTAAACTTTTGAGTGGTAGTGAATATACTGCATGTTGAATCTCACTGTCACTTACCCACAATGCTTCATGTTTTGTGGTTTGTCCATGCGAATGGCCAGTTTGATCTTCAGGTCACTATCTGGACATCCTTTGGACACTGTCATCTTATGGAGTTCAGACTGCTTAGGACTGTTGGGGGTTGGGTGTAGTACAACCTAGGAGGTGGTCCCATATCGTTACTGTATATAATCTATACAAGCTATACAAGATGTCAAGTAACCTAAATGAAACAAGAATGAACTCTTACCCTTCCCAGCTCCTTATCTTCTAGAGCCAACACTCCTGTGCTTTCAGTAAACAGCTTCACCTTCACAGCAGGTAGTGGCTGGGTGGTAGTGAAGTCACCCTGGGTACCCCAACTACACACCAACACAAACAGAAACAGCAAGATACACACAATGAAAGAAAACACTGTGTTAAATGTAACTGTGACTCCTGGGCTGTGAGCTAATCTTTGAAGGTTGTGTGGACTGGAACCTATCCTGACGATGGGCAAGAAGCAGGGAGATGCCAATTACCCTAACCTGCATGTTTCTGGACTGTGGATGGAAAAGCTAGAGTACCTTTTTCCTATTTTTCTCATGTAATGATTAAATAATTTCCCCTCTGCTCCTTTCATAACAAGCTTTGGTATCTCATAACTAAATTTAGACTGTCTTTTCTGCAATAATAAATCAAATCAGGTACTATTTGTCTCTGATCCTCACAGACTCTAATGTGCTAAACTTTTGTAATAAGCAAACTTAAGGTTGCCTCTGCTAGTTACTATTAACACAGAACACAGAAAACTGCCATTATATCCTCCTGAAACTGTGCTGCATTTGGTGAACAAAATGTCCCTACCTGTTCCATCAGGGACAGATAATTAAACGTGAACACATTACAGTGATCAGCATTGAATTAGACAAAGTCTCTTCTGTATTTCTTTATCATTTTGACTGACACATGTACACGAATAGTATTTTTGGTACAAATAACATACCACATATCACTTAATGTAGAGTTTACACTGTATACACCACTATGCCCATTACTATGTTTGTTTCTCTGTTTCTTAGCAGGTTTATGCAAAAGGATCGAGATGGACTGGCACCAACATTTTACCATTTATGTATGTGTATAATTTATGGAATTTAAATATTGTCATGCCCCCCTAAACTAAACACTGAAATGTTTAGTTACAATCTATGTATAAATCTGTCAGACACCCACCTGGAGTACCTTGAAGCAAAGCTGCCTGACCACGCTCTCACTGGATCAAGGACATTCTGGATCTCTGGACCCTTGCTCTGGACTTTCCGTTTGCCCATCTCTGTCTATCATATTTTGAGTCATAACTATGACTGTGTTCTGTTAAAACCTGATTTCTGCAAATTAAACCATCTCAACCTCTTACTCTTGACTCTGTCCATTTTTGGGTCCATAACAGAGCAAAAACTGAAAAATATAATGTGTGTTTGAGTATTTCAAATGTGAAATACTCAAACTGAATAGGGCTGATGGGCCTCACATATGGGGCAAACTGTCATTGAAGCCAGTGTTGCTATAGGGTTTGGGGCTCCAGACCCTGGGCCCTGCCTGTGGGTTAGGGAGTGGGTGACTGTGTATTTCTGATTGGGCTGGCTGGTTGCTGATCTTGGGGTATGGGCAATTCTCCAGGGCAGAGTTGTACAGGCAGGTCTGGTGTCTTCCCACCTATTGATAGGGACAGGAGAGTAGGATGATGCTGAAAGAAAACTGGTTCTAGCTCTATAAAGAATTACTAGGGCACTGGGGTCATGGTATTTGGAGGGTAAGGCTGCAAGGGGTGTGGCTTCATTTACCATCTCCCTCACTTGGTCGTCTGTCCTTCCATTTTAATTGCACCGTAGACATTGAGGGCACGGTGAGGATCTTCACTTTAAGCCAGCAGCAATATCGAGGCCACACCTGCCCCCCATTTTTAACTGCACCCTAATACACTACACATACCGTACCATATCCACCTCATCCTACCTCACACACCCTTACATGCATCCGTTGTAACACAGCTCCATTTAAGAACCCCTGTCTCCTGCTCCTGCCTAGGTGGGGGAACTCAGTGGCCCTGGAACAGCATTGCTCTTGTCCCTGTGGACTCCCAGCTCTGGTTTAGTGGTTTGTTCCTCTGAGTGCTGAGGGAGATCCCTAAAGCAACATGCAACAGGATCTTGCCTTCTCAGGGTCCCGTGGGCCTGTTTTGGCATGGGGTCTGCACCTCAGTGCCCAACGGCACTGCCTTTACTCTGGGGCCGGCAGCCAACTGGTCCGTCTGGGGAGGTGCAACTTTCCTTTCTCTGCGCCTTTGGGCACAGTTGGGGTTGGGGGCCCTGGGCTCCCATGTAGCACCCTATTGTACACATTTGTCCCTGGCAGGATGAGTCCCCTGCTGGGGGTTGAGGTGGGTCCTGGTTCCAAGGGGACCTGTGACCTGTGCTCCACTTATGCTTAGGGTGGCTGGCTTCCAGTTGGTCTGGCCGGCCGTGGTTTTGGCTCTCCAGGGCTCTTGGCCTGTAGCTGCTGGTGTGCTTCCCAGGGCCCTCTGTCCTTTAAGTGGGGCATGTGTCCTGACTCTCTTGTTCTGTGGGGTGCTCAGGAAGTCTGGGTAACCTCTTACTTGCTGCTTGTGTCTAGTTGGTGGGTTGCACCTTTCCACCCTCATTATTGTTATTGACTACATTTGATGACAGACACACACAAACATAAACTCACACTGACATAGATTGTTTGTCATTGTGAACACATTTGTTGTGACTGGTTATTTTATATCTCTTCTCAATTGTCTTTCAGTACATAGCTCCATTTATATTTCTGTTGTCCCTTTTCTCTCTCTTTTTTTTTCCCTCACTAATTTTTTTCTTTTACGTCCCCTCTACCTGTCAGGTCCAATATCTTCACTTTATTTAACAATCAAATATGTCAGAAGAAGACGAGCTTGTTGAGCTCCACTTGGCAAAGTAAATCCGTTTGACACAGGAAGGCATCAATATCACCATGTTGCATGCCAGGTTGCTAGAGATGAAAAAATAAAATAAGCAACCTGGATCTGGTCTTAGTCTTGGCCATTTTCCCTTTTCTTACTGTACTTTTTAAACAGCTAGAGAACAGTAACACACAGTGTCCACAGAAATGGGAGTGTAAGTGATAACACAATAGATGAGTGGCTGCCATGGAAACGCGATGTGAGCAGTGATGATACATATGACACTGAAGCTCTGTCAGTCAGATTAGTACTGCTGCTTAATTATAGAAATAAGACTGTTTTATTACTTGAGTAAATTGTTAAATGAAACATTTGCCAACATTTGCCACATATACATATTTACACTCTGTTTGCTAAGCAAACAGCGGCATAATGCAATGGCGTTCAAAATCAGAATCCTTTGTTAATCCCAGGGGACAAAAATGTTTGGGCTCCAGATGCTTCATTAGGTATAAATAAATATATATGGATACAAAATATAAGAAAGAAAAACTGCATGCAATGTCCCATTAACATTTAAAATTAAGACAGTAAAATAATAAATATATATGAAAGATAGAAAATGAAATAAAAACAAATTAGCTTTAATGTAAAAAAATGAAATTATGTCACATTAAATTTTACGCACAAGATATGGCCATGGGAGAAATAGTCCAGGTGTTAAAGGGAGGAGTTATAGAGTCTGACAGCCACAGGTAGGAATGACTTCCTGTGGCATTCTGATGTGTATTTATTTATTTTATTTCATGATATGGAACAAATTTAAACAGAACTTGTCTCAGAGTCCACAATCTGTCCAAGTGTGCAACACTCAGCTAAAAATATAATCCTCTGAATCTACACCAAAATGCTAGACACAGGCGGAGGATACGCTGAAGACACAGGGAAACGTTTCAGGGGTTTCCTCGGTATTTACAGCACAAGCATTATCCCCAAAGATTATTAATTTCCCCATAGCGGTATATAGGTGCCACACGAGCATTTAATCAGGTGCATAAGTTGCCACACCTAGACTGTCATCTCTGAAGCTGGGCAAACAGAAAGAGGACAAAAGAATAAATTCAATTCAATTCAATTCAATTCAATTCAGTTTTATTTATATAGCGCCAATTCACAACAAAAGTCGCCTCGGGGCGCTTCACACTGTAGGGTAAAGATAAAACAGTGTTAAAGAGAAAACCTCAACAATCAGACCATACCCTGTGAGCAAGCACATGGCAATGGTGGGAAGGAAAAACTCCCACAGAACCAGGCTCAGGGAGGGGCAGCCAACTGCCTCAACCGGTTGGAGGTGAGGGGAGAGAGAAGACAGAAAGGAGAGCAGAGAGAGGCACAGACTATGGGAGAGAGAAGACAACATTTAATGACATGCAGCAGTAACAAATAAATGCATGGGGAGTGAAAAGAGGTGGGTGAAGAAGAAATGCCCAGCACATCATAAGAAGCCCCCCAGCAGCCTAAACCTATTGCAGCATAACTAAGCCCTAACTATAAGCTTTATGAAAAAGGAAAGTTTGAAGCCTGATCTTAAATGTAGAGAGGGTGTCTGTCTCCTGAAGACAAACTGGGAGCTGGTTCCACAGGAGAGGGGCCTGAAAGCTGAAGGCTCTGCCTCCTGTTCTACTTTAAAAACTTTA